>JAODJX010000049.1:11807462-11817631 GCA_026776945.1 Isichthys henryi | reverse complement strand
CCCCCCGTTGGTGGGGGGGTGTGTGGGGGGGGGGGGGGGGGGGGGGGGGGGGGGGGGGGGGGGGGGGGGGGGCCCCCCCCCCCCCACAGCCGGCTGGAACGGCAGGCGGCAGCGAGGAACCGCAAAGGGCTGTGCGAGCATGAGGAGGAGGAAGGGAGAGCGGGGAAGGAGGTGGGGCGGCACGGCAGACGTGGCACGGCCTGGCAGCCGCATTGAACGGGAGAGAGGAGAATTGACATGTTGGCCAGTGCGAACGCTTCCAGTGGGAGATGTGTGGGCCGCTCACATGAGCTCATTCTCCGCCGTCCATTCATACGCTCTGAAACTCCATTGCTGCAAGAGTGAAAGGAAAAACCAGGCCCTCAGCCAAGGAGCAGCTGGAAGAGACCCCACACAGCCCATCAAAAGGAAATTAGGGCCACTGTATTCAAAATTATTATATCTAGATTGCTATAGGCCCGGTGGCCCCAGTCCTCCGAGGGGCCCACATTGTAGTGTCCATAAATGGAGTTTTCTCAGGCCCCAGGCAGCCCGGGTTGAACCGCGGCCCCGTTGAGCTGCTGGTCCGTGCGATGAAGTCACTGGAGAATCTGTGTGCCTGCGGTTGTCTGCCTAAGCACTTCTGCGGTCTCCGCAGGCGAGCTGGAGGAAGTGGGCTTCTGTTCCTCGTGGCGTATGGAAATATGGTCGTGGCTGTGAGCCACGTGTGGCGGCCTGGCCTGGGCACGGCGGGGGAGGGGGGGATGGAGCGGTTAAAACCACCCAGTAAAGATCGGCGAGGGCCAAGGTTTGCAAGGCTTAGAATCTGTGTACATAAACAGTCCCGTCTGTGCAGCACTCCTGCCTCATTATTATTTATATTATAGTATTACCTTACCGGGCTGGACAGGAGCAGCTCCCCACCTGTCACCGACCTGTCACCGGCTTTCCTATAAGCCATAACCCTTCCTCTTTGGCCTCCCAAGTCGGAGGTCTTGGTGTTACTCCCCCAGACAGTAATTTGGGGCTTGTTAGACCCTGGACAGCACTGCCTTTGGCACTGCATAGTGCCGCACTTGCAAATTCCCGCAAAAGCCATTTTTCAGTAACCAAAATTCATTTTCCTTGCTCGATCGCGTCATCCCTACTAAAAATACGCCATTAAATAAAATTTTGGTTTTCGCCTAATCCATTTGCACATTTATTCCGAAAAAGGCCTCGCGCTCAATCATATGGCTAAAATATTGACTTTTAAGTTCTTCACCCTGCTCACCACTTGTCTTTTTGCGATTATATTGTCTGCTGGCTCAGTTTCTGTTTAGTGAATCTGACCTGAGTGCATTTAATTGGTTCCTGTGCTTCCAGCCACACACTGGGACAGGTAAATTGCCCACTGCTGCTCATTTTCCATTCCAGTTACTCTGTCAGCATGTGGCCAAATAATGGTTGAAATGGTCCAATGCCGTAATCTGCCAGCCGCACTCACGTCGGCACCCCGATCCGAGGATTGGTGTTGTTATGATGCCTGCCTTTGTGGCTTGGGCCTGGTTAATCTAATTAAAAAGGGCAGAAAACCCAGAAACTTAATGAACGCCTAGCATAGTGAGCGTCTCCTTTATGGACGCCAGTGGACAAGCCGTGGGCCAGGCGAGAAGATGTTAAATGTAAAATTATACATAGCCAATGAGATGCTTGTCACGACTGGAATTGCGAAATTAGCGATTATGAAATTAGCAATCGCTTGGATTTTCCTCGGATATTTCCGTTTTCTTTCCGAAGGATCCAGCTATGTCTAGAGGTGGTCTTCGTTATTCCTCGGGTCAAAGTCAAACGTCAAGGTAACAAGCCCGGAAAGTGGCGGCTGGCTTCATCCAACACCACGTCCTTCCTGTAATTTGTTTTTTCTGGTAGCTTATGAAAGAAGCTCTTAAAAAACATTAAAGAACCACAACAAGCGGCAGTTATTTACTGCACCCACATGATGGATGCTAATTGCTACCAGTCTATGGTATTGACCCATTCAGCAGAAATATTTCACATTTATAGCCCAAACAGCTACATTTTACCCAGGACAGTTGGGTCTTGCTCTTCGTTTTGAATCTAGGTAAAAAAACACCAATATGTCTGCTGTTGAATGTGTCTGCAGTGACTGTACACAGATTATATCTGTCTAAGTGTCGTGAGTACAGACCTGCTTTGAGTGCAGGTTCCTTTGCGTAAAGTGGGTTTTTAGCAGTCCGAGGGTCTTCTAGAAGGTTCCGTATACATTCGAGCTCTATCCTGGCTTGCTTTCAGCTCACTTTCTCAGAACAAAACCGCAGAGTTGTATCTCCACACATCCGGCATGGGCGCCTTGTTTTCACTAGTGAAAAGGCCTCTTGGCAGCGGAAGTCTTTTGAGCCTTACTGATATTTATAATGATGTATTTGCTGTTCCTACTAGATGCCGGTGCTGCTAGTGGAAATGTAGCCTTTTCTAGAGGTCCCTGGGGGCCATAGCGGGGGTCCTTGTGGTTAGACGAGGGGGGGAGGGGAGGGTGGTTGGTCCTGCCAAAGAATAAGAAGAGTGTGTGTGTGTGTTTGTGTGTGTGTGTATACACTCTTTGGCAGTTATGCCATTAGAATTCTACTCAAGTGCGACAGCGAGTCAGGCCAGCTGGATGATGCCGTGTCAGACACGTACACACACGCTATTCGTTCTTTCAGTCCCTTTAAAATATGACCCCCTCTGTCCTCTGTGTCCCCTGATTTAGAGGTCCCCGTGTCACCAACAGTGAACCTAGTTGTGTTTCACCTAAAGTTTTACAGCCCCTCTCTCTAGCAGTCTCCATTCGCTTCCTTCCCTGTTAATCAAGGTTGGCCCCGCAGCGGTGGGCCTTGTGGTTTCTAGATGCATCCGGTCCCACCTAGACACCCTGCTCTGTTGTCTGAAGTCGTTTTGTTTGATAGCTGTCAGATTGCTTTGTGCCATTCCCCCTGCACTATGAAGTTTCCCCGACCTGTCTAAGGAGGAGCACTGCTCCAAGGGCGGGAAACCCTGCGATCCAACAGGATTTGCAACATGGACGTGTCACTTAGCATGCCTTTGCACTCAGAAAAAAATGGCCTCATTCGCTATAAGAAATGATGTGCAACAACTTCACCAATGAGCTGAATGTGGAACATCGAAGTTCTAAAGGAAAAATCTGTGGTGTTTTTCCTGCATGAGTCACATTTATGAATTCCAGGGCATCCCATGGATATTAAGTCAGTACAAATTCAAGCTCCTCCATCCATCCATCCATTCATCTTCCTGATGTATATCACAGCAGTACTGCAGTCTTTTAACACCATGGTTATGGTGAAATTCAAGTTCAATAGACTGTCGTTATTCATTGTCATTGTACAAAAAGTGAACTGAAAATACTGCATAGGCTAAAAATATCTGCCTTCACCTGGAGTTAAAAGCTACCACAGAATACAGAAAAAAACCATCCCAGCTGGTTTAACCTTGCCAGGTAACCTAACGATTTGTGTGAATGGCTACCACGTGTCAGTGGACGTCTGTTTGTTTTGGAATCATCTTTCTTGTTTTGCTTGTACAAAGGCTGTTATTCGGGGCAAATTATACTTACAGTCCGGAATTTTAAGAAAGCAAATTGGGTTAAACTCATCATCCTCTAGGGTACAACTGCAGCGGCCTGCTAGCCTTCCCAAACTCACCTGTTGGCTGAGCTCGGGTCGGTCTCCCCCTTTGCCTATTTTCTGCCCTGTGTATCTGTGCTCGTTTCTCCTCTGCCCCCTCGTCCCCCCCTCCCCCCCATCTTATTGGTCCATCATTCCCTATTGTAGCCATTCACCTTAGCATCAACATCTACCCACAATCATGTGGTATCACCTCTATGATGCTATGATGTCCGTCTTGCAGATTTGGGATGAGTCCCCCTTTGGGTCTGTTTGCCATCAGCCTCATCGCACTGGTGTGCCCCTCCAGCTCTGAACAGGGAACAGGTAGGAATCCACCTGTACTCCGGGGCATAAGAGCCAAGCCCACAGTCTGATAATAATGATGATGATGATCCCAAAGGTGGCGCTAATATGGTCATTATACCCAGTGCCAAGAGGGTCACTCAAGATTTATCACACAGGGGACTAAGCCTTCTGGGGGGGGCAGTGGGGTCTGATTTTAATAAAAAGGAATGAGAATACACTTTTAAAACTAATTAGTGTACACTTATTTGGGGGTATGCATAGCAATGGCAGTTAATAATTTGTTCTTTTTAAATATCAGTTGGTACACTTTCACCTTTTGTGTAAACAGATTCTGCGTTTGTCTTCATTCATTTGCATAGTGAATTGCCATTTAACATCATTGTAGATTGCAACTTTTTTTTGAAATTGTAAGCTGTGTAAGTGGGCATGAATATCTGTGCTTGGTGCTGCTCACGAAGTCTTGTTTCATTCACACTTTGCTGCATGCGATGCATAAACACTCTGCGTGCAGGTGAGGCGGAGATGAAAGCGATGTAGCCCAGGCTGACATTTCGCTGCCCGTTGGTCTTTCAGTGGACAGGCCATGCCAGCATTTGATGTATTAAAAATGAACTGGTACCTGCTGCAGTGGAGGATCCTTCACAGCCCTGATGTATAATTAAAGGATCAGAGAATCATCATAAACAATTTAACTGGCCGGAAGTGAGCTGCTGATGTAAATGATTCAAACACAGCTGCCTTTCCAAATCAAATTAACTGAATTTTTCCCTGGGGCCAATAAAGCATAATCTCATCCCATCCCATCCCATCCCATCATATCCTTTGCCATCCTATCCCACCCCTTTCCATCCCATCCCATCCCATCCCATCTCATCCCATCCCATCCAATTCCATTCCATCCCATCCCATCCCATCCCATCTCATCTCATCTCATCTCATCTCATCTCATCCCATCCCATTCGATCCCATCCCATCCCATCCTATGTATCTGCTTATGTAGCTTACATGTACACTGGTGCTAACATTGGGTGTTTCCCAGTATGTGTACTTGACTGGTCCTGTGTTCTCGCGTACCCGTCTTGTATCATCTTGCATTGTGGAAGACCAGTTCCAATAGTCAAGAACAGAACAGAGGATGGTAAAAATCCACGGATGTCGTTCTTGCCCCACCCGAAATATCAAGGATGTAGCAGTCGCATCCTCGCCAAATGAGAACAATCCCATGATTCATTGCATCCGAGGTTCTCTTCTTGGGAGGTAAGAATGCTCTTGCCAAGAACACAAGTACGATCTTTGCATTCCTGGTACTGAGAAACGCCCATTAACCCTCCAATAATAATCATCAGGATTCCAAGCAGCTGAAGTGATGGATCCCGACTGTTCTTGTAGATTCTCTTTATTTCTCTCATTCCCTTTCCTAATAAGGAAAACCTTCCTTTGAGAAGTACATCGTCACCAAAAGCAAAGTAGAAGAGCGATGGACTACAAGCAGGAAAAAGCAATTCATTATTCTTCATCAATTATGTTAAATCCTAATATACTAGCTATACTTAAGAAAATCGGTTCATAATCTGTTTCAAGCACTTTTCCAGTCACTCAGAATAAACAAATGATATTTTTTTATTTTTGCAATTTGGAGTTTTGCAGCCCTAAGCCTCCCCGCCCAGTGCTGGTCTCTCCTCCTTTTCTCCCAGATGACGTGCAGCTTCTCCGGGTGACCATCCCCAAGACACCCCCTCCATATGCCTCCCTGGGCAGCACCCTCACGCTGCCCTGCCTGGTGTCCCTGCCCCAGTCCCCAGCCTCGGCCTCCCCCTTGGGCCGCCAGGCTGTCCTCTCCCAGCCTCGCATCAAGTGGAGCGTACTGTCATCAGGCAGGGAGACAGACATCTTGGTGGCCCGGGGGGACCGGGTGAAGGTCAGCGAGGCTTATCGGGAGCGGGCCGCCCTCCTCCATTACGCCTCCTCCCCCGCTGACCTCACCCTACAGCTGGAGGAGGTGCAGCACAATGACACGGGCTTCTACCGCTGTGAGGTGCAGCAGGGCCTGGAAGACGCCAGTGACTTCGTGGAAGTCAAGGTCAAAGGTGAGATGTCTGCCAGTAGGTGGCTGGTCCCTACGCCAACCACAGCCCACCAGTGTTGGACTACAGCCCTCTATAATCACCCTTGACAACACTGTTACTACAGTCTTTGCTTCAGGGAGGGGTAGTGTTGGGGAAGTTACTTACAAAGTGATCCATTAAAGACAGAGCTGGAAAGGTCAGGTCAAGAAAGTACAAATCCAGGCCAGGATTTTTGTTTCAACCAGCCAGTTGAATATAAAGAGTGACAGTCACAGAGAGTGCAGTTGGCTGGTTGAAACAAAACCTTGGTCTGGATTTGTACTTTCTGGAAGTAACTTCTCCAACACTGCTGGGGGGTACCTACAAATTCTGGACCTCCTAACAAAACCTTGGGCCCCGTGCCAAATTGTACATATTCAAAGGCCCCTAAATCCGCCAGGGTATCTACGCCCAAACTGCGGCCATTATTTTGCTATATCCAGCAATTTGACAAGATTAATAAATCTTTAACCTTGGATGCAGGAATTTGTTTATCAAATAATGTATTAACTAGGCTAAGCACCTTAGTGGAGAATTTCACGCAAGCCATCGCAGGCAGATATTTGTAAAATTGCCAATTCATTGTACTTGCATATGCATCTGATAAAATAACGATTGTGATTATTTTGTGAGTAAATCTTTGCTGCTTATTTTTACGTCAGAGATGCCCTTTGTCTCTGTGCTAGCAGACAGTTTCATTAGCTGTGAACCTCAGAAGTTGACGCTTCTGAAACATTGTTATGCAGATTATGTCTCATTGGCTGAAAGTCACATTCCGGAACCAACTGATAAGAAACCTGATGTCTTTCAAATCAGCTGTTTAATACCCTTAACTGAGCCGTCTACATGCATGTGTGTATGTACGCCTACGTACTTCTACGTGTGCGTGCGTGTATGCGTGGCAGGTGTTGTATTCCACTACCGCGACGCTTCCGGCCGCTATGCCTTCGACTTCGAAGGGGCCCAGCAGGCCTGCGAGGGCATCGGCGCCAGCATCGCCACCCCGGAGCAGCTCCTGGCGGCCTACCACAGTGGCTACGAGCAGTGTGATGCCGGCTGGCTCTCCGACCAGACTGTGAGGTGACCCTGTCTCATGCCATCCTGCTAGATGACCCAGAATAACAGATCGACCACTGGCATAGCTAAATATTCTGAGCCCCTATAAAGTGCTGGACCATCTGAATCTGCCTGGCTATCCACGCCCCTATTGCGCCCCCTGCTGACCACACCTTTACATCCTTTTTTTCCATTGTAGCATTTCGCTAACCGTAAACAGCCCAGTCTGCCGGCAGCTGAGTGCTCCCACTTTGCGTGGCGTCCTGCTGAGAGAAGCCCAAGAGCATCATTCCTTGTTGTTTAGAGTTTACTTTGCATGCATGCCTTAATTAGTGCCGTTTAGGTGGAAAAATGAAGCTCACCGCTGGTGCTCTCACTTGCACACAGGCCAACCAGTACACAGGATGTAAATAAATATGCATAAGACGACTTGGGGCAGACAAGTGACATGTGTGATATCAATATTTATAAGGCTACTTGATGCTAAGAGCCGTCTAAATGACCCTCCGAACGGTTACATCAGTGGAACCTGCAAGCCATAATCAAAAGTTTGAAGAGTTTCTTTCATTCCTCAAAGTCTGTGCGACTCAATAGCCCATCAAAAGGAACGAACAGACAACAAAGCCTAGCTTTTTGTATCTTTCTTTATTTTGTTTAGCTAGTAAGCTGGAGCTTCGTGGTTACAGTTAATCGGAGAGCCTTTGAATTATTTGCCCTGTGATACAGGTTAGTGTACGCAGTGTTTATTTCCAGTGAGACATAAAGCAAAGATACAAAGGAATACAGGCCTTAAATGTGACCCGTCATCACGAAATGAGTCTTAAGTCGCACTGGTAGAAATACACCCATAAGACTCATTTCGTGGTGATGGGTCACAAATGTTTTGTCTGTGAGGCAAATCTCAGGGAACTGGGAATAAGGGAATCTATCATTTTGGTTTATTTCAGACGCTGGCAAGCTCTGAAATGGTCAGTGCTGTAATGTTTAAGGTGGTCAGACAGTGATGCAGTTAATAAGAAGGGGTTTTTAAGGGATTGCTGATGTGAGTCAAGGTTCAAGGTACTTTATTGTCATCAGCAGCTGTGTATACATACAAAGTGTGACGAGACAGTCTTTCTCAAAGGACTGGGGTTCAACATACATCGACATATAACAAAAATACAATGTGCACTCGAGCAAAAATAACACTGAACACTAAATAGTGTGACAATATGCAATATAGGGCCATGGGGCATTGGGGTATTTCTGTCCACATAAATATAAATATGACCGGCGTAGTGTGAGGTTGAGACTCGTGTATCACTGGCTGATCGCACGTGACAGCGATGTACTCATTAAGCAGGACTAAGCTGTTTTTGAGACTCTGTGGGAAGTGACCCCAGAAAAAGTAATGAGCCATCCTTGAACAGGACTCACGGTGGCAGTCAGCGGCGTATTTTGCAGGAATCAGCGTACACCTGCGTGGACGGAGTCGCGGGCCCTAAGGGGTGACGGAATATGATAATGGGACTTAACCTAATTACATCCTGGTGACTTTAGCATCATGCTAGTTAGCAATGTCATCACATAACTTTATTTCCCAGAAGTCATGTCTCCTCAGGAATTGCCTGACTTGGGGCAGGGTTTGCGGTATCCATTGTTTTCCATCTGGCTACTACATCCTGCTTGAAACCAGCTTGCTTCAGCGATGTGTATAATGGCGGGGTGGGGGGGGGGTGGGCAGTTCAACAAGAATAACGAGACGGCATGGGGGGCTGGTTGAGCTGCATGTACCTTCCCTTGGCCTTGCATGACCCTCCCATGTCACAAGTGGCAGGGGGAACGTCGCAAAAGCACCTGCAAAAGTGCTGCCTTTGCAGCCTTATGTGCCGTTGACGTTGCTGTCTTCGTCAACACTGCTGTGAAATAAAACAGGTGGAGTATGCAAAAACGTACCACGTGTATCAATATATAACAGACTTAGAAAGATATACGCTTACTCGTGTGAGTATAGCGACTTTTTTTGTGCAGAAAATATCAAGGCCGAAGATGACTCTCAATCTTCTGGTGTTCAAACCCACCTTGAGGAACAAGTGATGATCTCAGCAGGACTGTAGGTTTACTAGAGGACAAACTAGACCTCATTTCTGTCTCTGATAGCAATAAATTACTCCTCAGCATTGTGGTTACATCATCACAGAAAGACAGATTTATTTTCAGGAGAGTAAGGGCAAAGTACACTGCCAAAGCAGTGGGTGTGGTGTAGGACACCTTCTTGATCGTCCTGTGTTCTCCCTTCAGGTATCCCATTCAGATGCCACGACAAGGGTGTTACGGTGACATGGACGGGTACCCCGGAGTGAGGAATTATGGGACGCAGGACCCCGAGGAGCTGTTTGACGTGTACTGCTACGTGGAAAACATAGACGGTAAAAGCGATCACCCTCAAAAATGTTTTATATATTTCAAAAAACCTTACGTGTGAAGGTAATACCTGACATGTGTATGCATCCATTTTTATTTGCAAACAAAACAGTACCAATCACAAGTCTAAACACACCAACTAAAGATCATTTGATTTTTAACAAGATACCGACCCTAAACACACCTGGAGGTTATGTAGTGAGTATTATCTTGAACAAGGAAAAATGGAATACTGTAACAGATGACCCGGCTCCCGCAAACCCCCCCTACCTAAACTCTGTCTATAGAGCTGCTTTGGGATGAGTTAGATTGAACAGTGAGAGTGAGGTAGCCGTCTTCAAGAAACTCCTTCTGATGGAGAGGCATTCCAGGTGGCTACATCTGGAAGCTGGTTGAAGAGTCTAAACTGTGAAAAAATGATGAAATGGTGAACACTTCTCTGGTTGTTGTAATATTACATACAGTGTATGTATTATTTTCTTTTACTGTAAGGTGAATAACACAGGGGGCAGCATGGTGGTGCAGTGGTTAGCACTGTTGCCTCACACCTCTGGGACCCGGGTTCGAGTCTCCATCTAGGTCACATGTGTGTGGAGTTTGCATGTTCTCCCCATGTCGTCGTGGGGTTTCCTCCGGGTTCTCCGGTTTCCCCCCA
>JAODJX010000049.1:11742274-11755925 GCA_026776945.1 Isichthys henryi | reverse complement strand
CCAAGAAGGGCATTCGGGCGGAGTGGGAGAAATCTCAATTAGGTTGTTCGATACTGAAGTCAATTCCCAAGCCATCGCCCACCCTGCATCCAAACCAAGTCCCACCCCTCAAAAAAAAAAACCTCAGAGGGAGATGCACGCCCACACTCTACTCCAGACTAGCTAGAGAACTTCATCTCATTTGTCTTTCTTTGCTTGTCTCCAGCATCCTGGTTGCCTTTTCTTCTCCACATTTTAATTAAGGGCTCTAACCCTAAAAGTGCCATTGGCGATGGCGCTTTCTTGCCAGCTTTCATGTGTGGACTTGTCTGAGCTGGGAATTGGAGTAATCCCATCAAATGGTCCCATATCCCAGAATCCAGTTTTCCTCCATAATGAAAGACATTAGCCAGTGCCATTCCAACAATCGTCCTACTGTTTTTTTTTTTTTTTTGCTTCTGAATTCTTAAAGGCTTACTTAACCCTCTCTGTTTTTCCAGACAATTTTGTTGTTGATGCATATCTCGCAAGCTCACATGAGCACATCATGATTTTCTGGGATGCCTAAGGAACACAGGCCTGCCCATAATGCACAGCAATGCCTGTTTCAACCATGATGCTCTTGAGATGTTCTTGATCGAATGCCTGATGGAATAAGATCACTTTGAGTGTTGTTGTGACAGAAGAATTCTAATGTCCTGGCTGTGATTTGCTAGACTGTCTTTGGTCTGCTGGTTTCATTCAGATGTTCTGTTGTCATCTGCACCACTCAAGACTGAATCTTTACTGAATCTTTACTCTCCTAAAGGCCTGTTTATTTAATGGATCATGTCAATGAAGCGTTTTTCCGTGGCTCCTAAAACAGGTGTGTCTCTTGTCCAGTTTAGTGTTAAAGATTCAGAGAAGCCTGTCGAACAGCATTTCCAGAACCTTCCATGTTCCTTGCTCAACGTGGTGCTCAACTGAGACCCATTTTCCTGCCTGGTACCTGAACCTCCTGTATTTTGGCAGCATTTCTTGTCACTGACTGTCTAGTAATACCCTTTTATGATGATCAGTCTGTATCCATTAAAATGATTAATCTATGAACAGCCTAGACCGTAAGCTCATCATTTTTCTGTTGGGTGCTCAGCTTCCAGTCATAAACAACCTAAAATGGTGCAAATTTATATGGTTACATGGTTTGCTGAAGCCATTCAGGCTTGGTGTTTTACTCAGGCCTGCAACAACTAGGACCCTCTTCGGAGGAGGAGAGAGAAACTGAAGCTCAAACGTAAGACTAGATCAATGTTTTCCAGCCTGGGCCTCAGGGACCTGCAGACAGTCTGGTTTTTGCTCCCTCCCCCCCGAACTGGAAGGGAGTAAAAATGTGGACTGTCTGGCAGGGAGCTGGAAGGGAGCAAAAATGTGGACTGTTTGGGAGGGAGCAAAAATGTGGACGATCTGGGGGTCCCTGAGGACCAGGGTGGGAAACCTTGGACTAAATCATTAGCTCCTTTGTGATAAAGATGGATGAACTTTTGTATTAAAAGCTGCTTTTCCATTTTTTTTCCAAAGAATTGTATTAAAAGCTGCCTTTGATTTCTTCCTATTTCAGGGTTTATTTCTATATGAATATTGAATATTTATACATACTGTATGCGTGTGTGCAACTATAATGCATGCGGTTTTCAAAGGGGCTATTCTTTAAATGATATCCGCCTCTTCACTGTCTTAGCGGAGTCTGCAACATGGATGCATGGGAGATACACAAGTTATTTGAAAGAGTATTTCCAAAGAAACAACAAAAGACAAAACTGGCTCTTAATTTCGCCCCTCCATGGCTTTTTACTCTGAAGTGCCTGTCAGTCAAACAGTTAGCGTGGAAATGGCTGTGAGCGGAAGTGCTTCCCGTGGGCCCGTGCTTCTTCTGATTGGTCCTCGTCCCATGTGACCTGGCTGATGGGTCCTTCCAGGTCTCGAAAGGTCACAATGAATTATCCCTGTGGAGGGGGATATTCAAACACTCTGAGGTCAAGTGACTGACCCTCCCCGTTATCCCAAAGGTCAGGAGATACTTGCTGTGGTCTTGACATGTCCTGTCTCAGCATTTGCTGTGTCAGAAGCAGGACAATGCAGACGGGAGCCCTTGAAATGCACTCGGAAATCCTACATGACTTCCCGAAGCGTGAAAAGGCATTTCATCCTTAGCAGGACGGTTTAATCATGATGGAGACCTTTTCTGTCCATACATTGTGTGAATGACAACCTCCTTAATGACAGTTTAACTGACATTCCATCCTTCCCTGCTGATGATTAGGTGCTGAGATTTTTCTCACGCCCGATTTTTTTTTTTTTGGCCAGAGTGATTTTACCGATCGACGCCTTCAGCTGCCATTGTCTAAAATTGTCGCGAAAGTGGAACGTGCATTTTGAGAGTGCTGCGCCAGTAGCAGGTCTCAGATGCTGAAATTGTTCCGGTTACTTTATCACTGCTGGGAAAAGGCACCATTTTAGATGCAATGTAACCTTGTGCAGCATAGTTGTGTGTCTGCGATGCTGTCCAATCAAAATCATCGGATGCTACAATCTGGGAAGGGATGAAAGATGAAGAGGGTACCCTGGCCTCTGGTCAAGGACCAATCCCTGAATTTCATGCTGACCTTAACCGTTATTATTGGTGCTCTGATTATGTCAATCACTCTTGTCACAGATGTGATTCATCCTGACTCCTCTGGCTGTCCGTGGTGGCCTTTTATCAGACTCCTATGTATAAGCAGCATCTCTCTCTGTGTCTGCAAAGCCAGGGCACAGATATATGATAATGAGCTAGACTGTACCAGAATCAACACTTGAACGGCAGGTATATGCACAGTGGTTTGTGCCCCGACATTGCCATTCTGCTTTCTGCCTATCGCGGTTGTCCCTGCTTGACACCATTAAGCACATTTACACGCACACACACACACTGAAATATACACGCGCGCGACAAAAAGGAGCCAGTTGCCAAGGTAACTTGGAGCCACTGTAGAAATGGCAGCAGATCAGCAGTAGACGGAGGCTTTCCACTGCTTTGACTGTCAGCTATTGTGTGTGTACAGATACCACAGATTTCCCCTTTGACGGACCATAAGACGTGGTATCTAAATGCGGTATCAGAATGGATTACATTTTCAGGTTTGTCATGCTGTCTGTGAGCCTTGGTCGCCCCCCCCTCCTCTGCCTTTGAGTCTGCAGGTTTCTGTTTGGGACTTCACATCAGAAGGTCCTCTTCCCAGCATGCTTGCACGAGCTTGCCAGGTGGAGAGCTATTGTAAGAGTGAACACCTCGCTGCTTTGCACCGGGTAATCCCTTAACCTCAGGGCTGGGCTTTGTCCGGCTTAAAACCTGCCTTTCTCAGTGTGTGCCTGCCGATCAGTGGGTCAAAGGTTGCTGCTTGCGAGCTCCTTGCGGACCAAATGACTTGTTCTGCAGAAACATAAAGACATGACCCCTTCAACCCAACCCCCAGTACACACACACGCCCCCAAATGTGTCACCAGCTTGACCTTCCTTTTGCCTTCTGGTCACAGAGGTGATAAGAGCACAGGATGCATGTACCGCTTGTCGTTAAGGCTCCAAATGTACATCTAAGCAGACGCCTTCATATTTGCCTCCTCTACACACCGTAAAGCTCATTAACGACTCAGTGCTGTCTTGACACCTTTTATTCTGCTGCCGTCAAAGTTCTTCCTCCATTCCAGAAGCTTCCTCTTTAAGTTGTCTGAATCATATAAACCTTTACGGCCAAAAAAAATTACTCGAACCTTTCATTAAAAGCATTTCTGTCATTAATGGACTAAATAATAAACTGATTGGTCGGCTTGAGTATGGCTGGCAAAGGGTCGTAGCCCTTGGCAACCGTCACGTAGAAATGCATGGCAAGGTGTAATTAACGTGTAACCTGCAGTCATTCGTTGTCGGGTCCTGATCCCCGCCTGCTGCCTTGCACTCGTTGTCCTCTGGTTGGTCGTGTTGGCGCGCCGGGTGGCCATGTGGGACAGTGGAGAGCACTGCAAGCTAATTCGCTAATTCAAGAAGAGCACGCAACGAGGAAACCCCCACTGCACCGCTCTCTGTAGACATGCCGTTCGCCAGGGGTGATGGACAAGATGGGGGGGAAAAGAGTAAATATTGTTTAATACCAGTTATCCCTGCAGACCACATACTTTTATGCTTATTTGAAGGAGTCATAGCAGGGTTTCTAAGTACTAAGTATGTCTCTCAGTATGTAGGATTATATTCTTCAAAGATTAAGTGGCCAGTGTGTATTGCAGATTTCCTAGCCAGTGGATCCCAGGTGACTTATGCTGCAGTGTGTGGATCCCCCTCCAGGTTATTATATATGTAGCATGTGAATCCCGCTTGCAGGTGGTTCTTGGTGGGCCTCTGTTGCAGGGGAGTTGGCATCTCCTGCTGCACGCTGTACGCTGTACGCTGCGCCGGTGCTCGAATTCCGGCTCTCCGTGCCTCTGGCAGCCAGCCCAGCTGTCAGTAAAGGCAGTCTAGCCCGAGCGTGGGACAGCGGGGGGGTTTGTGTTAAGATGCAGACGGTGCTTGTAGACTTGAACTTGACCTCTGCTCTATTGCTCCCCCCCCCCCCCCCACCGGGTTCTGCCCCCTTTTGTCGAGCTGTCTAACTTAACTCCCTGCGTGGGCCCACCCAGCCCATGGCAAAGTCCCTTCCCCACACCACCCCCTCCAAAACGTCCTCGTTGACGTTGCCGCCTCGCCCCAGCCTGGCCTCTCCGGCTTCCTTATTTGTGGCCCTGTGAGGGCTCTGTGGGGCGTTGGACCTCGAATGCTAATCTGGACCCACAGCGCCGTTCCCACAGTCCGGACCCCGATATATTCTTTTGTTTTTCTCCTCCCCCGAGATTCCATCGCCTTTCTAATGTCCTGAGATCCGCAGAAAAAAAAGTAAGAAAATAGCTAGCTAACTTTGCACGTGGCCTCAGTGTGGTTCCTCCATGGCATCAGGCAGAATCGATGTTCTTCTGCTGATGCCGTTGAACACAAACACAGGAGAAACACGCACACGGTTTGTCAGATAATGAGAAAACTTTGAAATATATATGAAAAACTAAGCAGATCCTATATTACAGGATCCAAAACTTGCTTTGTCATTGGAATTTTTACCATCCAGAATGTAGAAAAAGACAGATACAGACTAAAAAATCTCCTTGTAGTTAGACAGCGTCTGGAGCTTCTGCTGTAGGGCTACCTGAGCATCTAGATTAAGTGTCACACTAGTGGAAGGAACAGCCGCTATCCTTGATATGCATGTTTGTGTTACGTGATGCGCTTAGTCACATGGATCCCAGCATGCAATTCAAATATATTACAGAGTGCAATCTCTTGACGTTAGTGAAACATCTTATGGTTATTTTTAGGGAAAATGTACTGTTAACAGTTCTTTTTTGGTTCGTTCATCACAGGGTGTTACAGCCATCTTAATGGGCTATTTGCGAGCAATTGTTCGAATGTCTGCTCATCTATATCCAGCAGTGGTCTGGGGGAGGCGGTTCATAATGAGATGTGCTGGATGTCTGCCATTGGCTGTCCCCCGTACTTTTCCTGAGAGTGACACCAGTCCTGTCCAATTAGGTGTAGGTTGTAATGTGGAAGCATAAATTCAATTTTAGACTTAAAGGAAATAATCCTTTTCCTCTGAAATAGTTTGCCAGGTCCCCTTCCCTCCAAGTGGAGTCTGTTTTGTTACTCAAAGGACGGGTCCCACCACTCATTGGCAGGTATCCGCAGTTTCAAAGACTCAGCTGGGTTTTTAGCGATGACTTGAGTACCTAGTGCATAGTTCCGAAGCAGAACACCTGTCAGGGAGTATTTGCGGTTGACCTGTATACGGTTGGCCTGTATGTATACACATCTTCCCAAATATGAATGCACACAGGCGTCTGTCTGTCTGAAAGCCAAAGCAGGTATTTGAAACCCAGGCCTCTCCAAGCAAAACATACAGGTACCTGCTAAAAATACCTGTCATGACTGGCGTTGCGCCCCAAAGACTAGATTGACTTTTAAAAAATGGCTTTGCGTACCAGCGGGGACACTGTCTCCGCGAGAAAACGCAAAGCCAAGTCAGGCAGGGCTGTCCGCGCTACGCCACTGTCCGGTGCGTGCCACTCGGTGCAAGAGAGTGGAGAGTCTCTGCCAGTCCTTGGCCCCATGATGCTTTGCTCACCGTGTCAAGAACGAGACGAACAGCTATGTTGCCCAGAATAACAAATTGGAGCTGTAATTGGGCTTGCACACACACATATATATATATATATATATATTTTACATGTTCTTAAGATATTTTGGTAAAGAACTTGTAGCGGGGGAGTATGGGCATTTGGCATTAGTGCCCCCCCCCCCATTCCTGTCAGTTAGAAGCAGGCAAATGGACCAGACAACATGTACATACTAAGCATCTCGCTCACAAGAAACAACAGCAGTAAAAGCAAAAAAAAATAGAAGAAAAACAGGCATCTGAAAGCTTTCCTCTCATTAGCATTTGAATAGCATTACCAATGAGGCTGTTTGAGGCGGTGGGGGGGGGTGTCCTTTTGAGACACAGACATTACTCACACCCATAACCTCCACAGACAACCACTATTAACCTCCACGGTCTCAACATCGCGGGACTAGCTGACTGCCCTGGTTACTGGCGAGCGGGAGACACATCGACACCGAAGAAAACAACAGCGGCATTCAAGCCAACTGTCACCAACTTAGTAAATGGCTTCCTTTGCATTCAGTGCATTCATAGATGATACTTTTTGTCCGGCATGACCTATATACTTTCGAGCCCATTTATATAGGCGGATATTTTTACCAGGGAAGTACAGGTTAATTCCCTCGCTCAAGGGTCCTACAGGTGGATCTCCCCCCTGAGATTTGTACGGCCAGATTTCATGTGACACGTCCACATGCTAATGCCTGTTAATGTCACTGTCCCAAGAACACGTGAACTTGAACCTTTTTATGTTAAACACATGTATGAAAGACACAACAGCCATCGCCTTGTCATCCCCCGTAAACATGTGGGTACAAGCTACCAAGCTATACTTGTGAGAAAATAGTTAATATGTCCTACTTTGTAGTACCTACCAGTCAATGGAGACTAACAGTCCATCTTAAATGGCGTCAGTTAACAAATGTTGTGCATCTTGAGAGCTGTGCTTCTTCGGTCATCTCTGTTTGGCCACGTCGCACTTGAAAAAGCATTTGTCCAAGTCAGATATTTCATTTGGCAGCCCAACAGGTTCACGGTTTATTCATGGGTGCTTGTAGTGGGTAGTCAGGCTATGAGGTCGGCCATTGGCTGGCATGAGCTGTTTGAGATACCGCTCATGTTCCTGTGTGGTGGTGCTGGATCAAAGGCCAGTGAGCCTCACTTCCAGGGTGGAGATCATGCATGTTCTCCTAGCATTAGCCTGGGTTTCCTCCTGCAATCCCAAAATATTGTTAGACAAATTGGTGTCTAAATTTCTTGTAGAGGGTGCGTGTATCTGTGCTTCCTACGATAGGTTTCTGGCTCACTTTGACTGTGTGTGAAATATGCAGCTGGAAAATGCATTGAGGGAGGGAGGGATGGATGGATAGATGGATGGATGATATTTCCAGCTGGTCTAATTTACCGAATGTAACTTATATGTAAGATGTGTTTCTGACTTTAGACTGAGGAGGATGTTGGCTGGATTTTTTTACTGGTGTGGATACCAAGCATCCTGATCCCAAGCCCAGACAGACATTCCCCTGGAGGAACAGCTGTTTCACATACCCTGTGGGGGCTAAGGAGGGGGCGGGACAGGCAGACCCGGACACACGTGCCTCTCACTGGTCAGAGGTCATGAGCTACAGTGGGTAAAACGACTGTAAAACAGCTTCCGAATTACGAGTTACTAGTCAGGCTTTGAGGATCTGAAGCCACCCAGTGTTCTGGCTCTGGTTTTGAGGATTATGGGAAAAGTTCAGACTTGACACATGATCGTGAGAGAAACTTGGGCTTTTCAACTGAGAAATACCCCTATTGTGTTTAAGTGATACTTTGCATACATATGTCTGAGCCCTGGGTGTTGTGTGGCAGTTTGTAATAGATGTTGGCACGAACAATCCCCATAGCTGACAATGAAATGAAAATGAAATGATGCTTCATTTCCCATTTGCATAAGCACATGTACAGGTACATTGGGATGTTGCTTTTTCTGTGTATCCCATCATGCTCTCCTTCGAGTCACACACAGAAATATAGAGCTGGGAGTTGGGCTTGAGGTCAGCAGGTTATCCGGTGTCCCCGGAGCTGGTGGTTGGGGGTTATGCCAGAATGAATCCACAAAGGGACTTTTAATGTCTTCACCCCTCCACCAGCTCCGGTGCCGAATCCATTGGAATCCCAGACGCGATGAAACGCGTCTCCAGAGCAACGGCAAAGCGAGCGGCAGCTCGCAGACGTGCTCCGGTTGCCCCCACCGCTGCCGCCACGCGCCTCGTTAAAAGCTGCATCCGTTGGCAGCCTGACGTGATGGCGAACGAACCTATGGAGGGGTCACGGTGCCAGGATAAGGGCGGGATTAGCAGAGACGGCGCCATGGACCTGGCACAGCATTTGTATTGTAGCATTCGTATCGTTTAATAAAAGTATATATCATTATTTTTTTCCACTAAACGGGTGACGTACAACGTTTTCATTGAGCCACGATGCCATTCTGCGGCGCCCCCCCCACCATCACCACCGCTGTGACAGGCACGCACAGTCAGGGAAGGAAAAGTCAGAGCATTGGCCAGGCGCAGAATAGACTCACCCTTTGTTCTTTCATGCTCAGAACCCGTCCATTGAGTAACCACAGCTTTCCCTCCCCTCCTGTGCAGGCCGGGCACATTTTTAATGAATGGCTGTGAAATAATACCCAATGCAGTGCTGATGACCGGCCTGCCGTGCTGCCGGCTGTGTTCGGAGACACAGGGGCCCTAAGCTGGCCAACACAGCGAGCTGTCAGCCTCGCCTTAGAACCCCCAGCCTGAGCATACTGAACTGAGTTTCACAGTCATGGGCGCTGGGTTCCAGACGTGACCAGCATGGACCTACTGGACTGACTCCTTGACTCCACCCTTTCCCCGCCTCTGTCCCGCACTGGAAGGAGCAGTGGACAGGATGAGAGTGTTCAGTTCCTGTTTCTTTTTTGGGTGTGTCTGTAAAAACACCAGCGTGAACATTGGACGCGTAGCTAGAAATTCTGGACCCCCCTCCCAGCCCAAATTTCACATATAATTTTGCATATTTATGGGCCACCTGTAAAGTGCTGGGCCCCCTGAATTTGCCAGGATGTCCATACCCCTACTGTGGCCCTGGTGAACCCACACATTATTTACAGCCTGTATAACGGGCCTCGGGGTGGGTTCTGCATCCTGCTGTGCTCTGTCCTGGAGTTCTGCCCGACCCATGTTTGGTTACTATGTTATAAATGCCAACTCCGGGCCAGACCATGAGGGGGGACACTGCCTTGGCACCATTACTGCTAATGCCACTAACAGACAAGAATATGTGCATGAATCCTTCACGTAAATCGGAATGGCCTTGTTAGCATATCTAGGGTTGGGATTTAAGCAGATTGAGCTAACTGGGTTAGCATCTGCCAGCGTAATAATTATGTTAGCACCACATTCTTGGCTTAATGCAGACTAGTATAGCTGCTGATTGAACGTGGCGTCCGACATTTCAAGGTACTGGGATTTGAGTTACCGTGTTGTTTGTTCAGTAGCTTTTAATCAGCTGGTAAGAATCTGCTTGCTTCATCTACGTTGTCCACTTACATGTCTATTTATCCATTTTTTAATGTCTAATTGTAGTTTGCTCTGATTTATGCTGACAGATATGAAATGGAGACCAGGCAGGGCTGCCAACTCTCACGCATCTGGCGTGACACTCAGGTTCAGACTCTCACGCTCAGGCAAGAAATCTTATGGCAAATCTATATCATTCCATTATAAACCTAAAATTAGCTACATCAAAAGTGTCGGGGTAGTTTGCAAACCCTACAGAGTATTTACAAGGTGATAGAACTGTTACCTACAGCTGACCAACCATGGACCATACTTAGCCAATAGTGCCTTATGGTCAAAATGCAAGATATGTAAATTACTGCAGGAATCTAGTTTAATTTGAGCACACCTTAAAATTAATTAAAATCTACTTGTGTTTAATTTGGTTGTTTAATCATCTTTGTGTACATGAGATTTCCAGCTTATGACGATCAATATTAAGTGATGAAGTGCCGTGTTGACAGTAGCGCAGTGCTTTGACAGTGTCTGCTGGGACCGTCCTTTGAAAGCCAGTGTCTGTGACCTTCGGCCTTTAAGGTAAAAGCGGCCGTCTCAGGGATTAGAGGGTCTCACCGTGTCTCCCTTTCAATCCCAGTTAAAAGGAGAAAAGCAAACTGCAATCAACGCGTTAAGTGCTTTTGATACACAGTGTATAGAAATTACGTGATGGATGACAAGGCCGCGGTGGTCCAGTCGCCAAGGGCCCGTCCTGGTCGTGTGGGTCTGATACATCGACACAAAGAAAAAGATCAGGATCAGTTTCTTCTTTTGGTTTAAACTTTTATTGATTGTATGAAGCTTCCTCATGGCATCATTATATCATTATCATTGGTGGTCATGTATAAGGCTGGGTGTAATTTTTTTATTTTTTGGGGGGGTTTCCAAAGCGCAAACCAGCAAGCAAATATGCAACAGGATACAGCATCGTGTGAAACCTGTGCTCACAGTGCAAAGAGAACGATCATAAACAAAACACTGCAATCCACTGAACTCGGAATACTGAAGTCCAGGCTTATCCACTTTACTACTTAACAATTGCCACTGCCCAAAATGGAGGATAATTTTCAAGCCAGCCTGCTTGGCTTCATTTGAATACCTTACATATTCTCCAAAAAAACAAAACAGTACATAATAGTACATAACTTGCATAGCTTCCTTGCATAGTTCTTAAGGATAGTGTAACTGGCACTGTGTAAGACATAGATAACTCAAAGCCTAATGCAGAATTTAATATAATCTATGATTGTCCTGAATAATAAATTGCCTTTTATTAAAATTGCTGCTCCGGAGGAATTAAATTATCAAAATTCAAGTCTTCATAATCTTATTCAGAATGGTAAGGAGACCCAGCCTGACCTGTGGGGGGCGCCCTGCCCACCTCTAACTAATCTCCCTTCAGTCTGTAAGGCCCATCTGCTGATTGGACGTGGCACTGCGGTCACGCCACTCGCTATCCGGGGCCACGCTGACATTGCTGCCCTCTTCGGTAGACGCCCCCAGCGCGGGGATGAGGCCTAGCCATCCGTCTGCTTGACCACGGTAACAGTGCCCGGTGTTGCCATGGCGCCCACAGGATTCCATGGTGGCAAAGTTGTTTGCGTGTCACACAGAGAACAAAGACAAACAGGTCGACCCTTTGCCTGAAAGCCTGACAGCGCTTGGCTGTCCAATAAGAGTCCAGTTTTCTTCAGCGCTGCTCCAGGTTTTCCATTCAAATCGAACTGACTAAGAAAATTGATCCAGGATGCATGTCCAACAGAAACATGGAGTCTCCATAGTGTGTGTTGCTGTACTGGGGAGGGAAATGGTCATACTAGGGAGAGGGAGGTAGCTGTACGGGATGTATGAGATGTCTGTACTGGGGAGGGAAATGGTCATACTAGGGAGAGGGAGGTAGCTGTACGGGTTGTATGAGATGTCTGTACTGGGGAGAGGGAGATGGTCGTACCGGGGAAACTGAAATGGCTGTACTAGGGAGAAGCAGATGGTTATACTGGGGAAAGTGAAATGGCTATACTGGGGAGAAGGAGATGGTTGTACTGGGGAATGGGAGGTGACTACTGGAGAATGGGAATTGGCTGTACTGGAGAGAGGGAGGTGGCTGTACTGGGGAGGTAAATGGCTGTATTGGGGAGAGGGAGGTGGCTGTACTGGGAGCCACAGTACATTCAGCTCATGTCAGAGAAGAGCAGAGAGCACATTACTACATCCTGCCCTTGGCCATTGTTTCTAGATCAACTCATCATTGTTCATCTAATCCTGGAATTTATGAGCTAAAGTATTAAACTGATTTGGGGTCAGTTGGTGTGGACAGCCAGCAGCGCCCTTTCTGCTTGTGTATGTTTTCCAGTCATTCCTATTCTCTGAGAATCTCTGATTGCTGGCTTCTTTGGGAATTGTGGGCATTTGTATCTGTACTGCAGCACTGACTGTATTTCTGCCCGCTCTCAGGTGGGCACGCCTTCCGATTTGTCTGCCAGTGAGGTCCCAGCGGTCAGTTCTGAGAGTCTGTAGTGTGTACTCAGGCCGTCCGTGTGCTCCTTCATCCAGATTTCTGTATATCCAAGAGAGCTTCGCTTCTCCATGGGGGATACAGCATCCGCTGTCCGCCAGGATTCCCGAAGGCCCACAGGATGTAGGTGAAGAGGTCATCTACACAAGTCCCAGATACACACGGCTGGACTTTGAAGACTTGAAAGCTCACTCCCTCGACTGGTCTCTCAGGATCTCTTTGACGGGACCAAAGGGCCCCGATATTAATATTTGCAGGACCTCAAACAAAGGAAATGGTGCTTGTCTTGAGCCAAGGGGTGCCTGAGAGAACCTGGGATCAAATTGAAGGTTGGACTTGGACCCAAAGGCTGAGATGGACACCCCGTCCAGCCACCGGTCACAGCTGTCTGCCACCTACGGGAATAAGAAGGAATTATTAGACTCCCGAAACACAATGGGCAGAATCGAGCGATTAGATTGACGGTGAAAATGAGAGCTGTGCAGTGCACTTTGGGGAGTGATAAAAAGCAGGGGTATGTGACAGGTATCCAGAGCTCGGCTGCTTCCTGAATCCAGATGGTCCTGGAGCCATGAGCTCAACACTTAACTGTTTTTTCAGGTCGTCACTACGGCAATGCTGCCATTAAATCTAGGAAGGCTAGCTTCCTAATGATGACGTTTATGCACCCATTTCCCAGTAAAACTTCAAAGTTGTGAATAGGACTGAGCTTGATTCGATTAACATGGGACTTCTAACTATCAAGGCTTTGTTTCTTATATATTCGTGCCACAGAAGAATGTATTTCACCATTGATGGCTGTTCTGTTGAGTGTTTCTTAAAGCTTTTAGGAGGAAAAGCCACGCAACCAAGCAGTTGAAGTACAAAGGGGGTTTTACTGATTTTTGCAAAGATACAAACGAGGAGAGCTAACCAGTATCTTGGGGTAAAATCGAGCTCCGCAGTTTAATTTTTAAAGCCTGGCTGAGGGGAACCTGGCCGTTTTGTCGTTTATTTACAACCTTCACACAGCAGGTTCACAGGGCTGGTAACAAGGCAGAGACAGGAGACTATCTCTGTGTCTTCGAGGGCCCCATTGGGCCGGGGAGAGGGGGGGCTCAAGCCTCAATGAAGCAATTTTGTGAGTTGGGGGATGCCGGATACACAAATTGTTCAGAGCAAACTGCGTGCCCAGAATCTTAGTTATTTTATTTACGCCTGTTCTATTGCCTTTCTCTCCCACTTTCTCCCGTTGCTCCCCAGATGAATAGTCTGGCTGCCCCAACCATCACAGTGATACAGTGTTGCTCAGTTCTCAACCCCCTCCAACCCCCCCCCCC
>JAODJX010000049.1:11720525-11735364 GCA_026776945.1 Isichthys henryi | reverse complement strand
AAACGACGGGGCTCCCGGCGTGTCCCTGAGCGGGGGGTGGAGCTGGCCAGGCTCCATCACGTCACACTTAAGAGGCCCCTGGACTGAGCTCAGTGTGGGCGCTTGATGTGGGTTGTGAGCTCCAGCGTGCTGCCAGGGGGTGGGGGGGGGGGATAAGAAGCTTACAAGGGGCTACGCTGCGGCAATCTGCTGAAGAGGCCCAACGGATGGGGGGCAGCCAGTACAAGGGGGCCTTCGGCGCTCAGATGGGCTCTAAGGTGATTATACGCTCGTGCTTCCCTGAATGGATGTTACCTCCTGCCCCGATGGCTTCCAGTGAGCACACAGTCCCAATGTAGGGCGCAAAGGAGGGGCCATGAAGGCTAAACGCGGGACGCGGCTCTAAGGTGGACAACAGCCAACGTGTCTGTCCATCCCTAAGCAGGATCAATCAGGAGTCATTGGGCGGGGCCACCGTTTTGATTAACATACATGAGACGCGTCCGGGTGGTCTGAGTGTGGGGAGCTGTGACGTTCCAGGCAGTCACCTTACCTTTCGGGCTTCTCCGCTGACTGTACATCGACCCCTCGGCCTGTCGAAGAACGTGGGGGGTGTCTGTAAGATGCCGGGGGGGATCTCATTGCCTTTCAGGAGTGTAATGGGATTCTTGTTACTTTCGGTTATCTAGCTTTATGAAGAATGTACACCACTCATACAGCTAGATAACCAAAGATAACAACCAACCCCTCAGGCCACCCAAACGTCTGTGCGGATGCAAGTCTATAAATAAAGGAAAACCAGGTGAAACGCGGAACCGGCAGATATCAAATGGCTGATATCAAAGGCAGATCGCAGTGTGCTGAAACTGAAGCTAAAGTGTTTACAGTGTGAACTTATCTGGTTAATGGATTTGGGATCTGGGGTAGCCTACTTAGTATGTTGTAGGAGGTGTCAAACCTGAACAGGAATGATTTGGTTAATAGGTGTTTCATGCCAAGACATTCAGATTCCTCAGATCTTTGACGGATTTTTTTGAGTCAGTGGCTAATGCTAAACCGAATAAAGTGCAGCCCAATAGCTGACTTTGAGCACATTACAGCCTTAATATCTTTAATGAGCACTGCCTACTCCCAGGCCTAATCGGTTTGGACGTCAAGCACCACGTTGGCTTAATGATCCTGCTCCCGATCAAATCTCAGCCACGATGTGTGGTTCACAGCCAGCCGATGCTGGGGCAGCTGGCTTTGGAATCTGCCTGACAGCCACAGAGCAATTTCCTCTCAGCAAGGAATGTGGGCTTCAAACTATCCTCTCGCAAATCTAAAATTGTTCAATGCGATAGCTTTTTTTTATGACACTGTTGTACAAAAACAGTACATAAAGTTTTCACGTGTTCCTGTTTAATACAGAATTGCTAAACCAGACCCGATTACCGACATCACCTCGACACTGATCCAGGAACGAGCAAAGTCAGGCCTGTCAGATAAAGATCGCATGCTGCATTCATGGAGGACTGCGAATGTGCAGACATCATGCATCCCATCTGTCCCGCTGGCTCGCTCGCCAAATGTGCCGCAGTCCCACACGGTCCCACAGAGCCAAAGCGGTCAGCGTGTTCTGTCGTTAAGGAACCGGCGTGTTCTGCTGCGGCCCACACGTGGGGAAGACTGCAGGCCTCCAACCTGTAGCGATTAGTGTCTCTCTATGAAAAGCCCAACCTGTGCTGCATGTAAGCCTGTCCGCCTCTGAGACACACACACACACACACACACACACACACACAGGGACGCCATCTTGATTCATGTTCATTCCCTCAGCTCCATACAGGCCTGAATTGGCCATAAAAAACTATTTAAAAAATGAATGGGAAGGCAGGTCACCAGGATTCCCGCTCTTCTGGTCACGTGATCTCTAGGCCTTCTGCCTCACACACCAGTACTCTGAGCTTAAGGAGCATCGACCCCAGTCCTGCTTTGCGCAAGTGACCACAATCCCAGAATCCCTGTGTGTCCATCTGACTCTTATGCCGACAGCAGCAGTAGCGTCCAGTTGGGTCTCTCTGAAGTTGAGCCGAATCAGAGGCTGTTTCACGCAATTCCTGAAATCGAGATGCTTCCCTGAACGACCTGGGCTTGTATGTACGCCAAGACAGCTTTTCATGTGCGACAGACAAAAGCGACCATGTTTCCCTATTTGATCAGCATGATGACGGCGACTGCATTTGTGTCAAGCATCTGAGTACAGAGGATGTCATTACAAAAAGCCCAACACAGGCCCTCTCTCATGCACAGCAATCCTACTATTTCATTCTAACTCAAACATTCACAAACAAAATCTATTTCTATCGCACACACACAAACACATCCGAAATTCATCACTCACACATCCACACACCACTGCCCGCATTTGCGCTAGATTTGCACAGAAACCCACGTCAGTAAACAAGGACTTCAGGTCCCTACCCAGGATTCCTTACAATCACACACACAAACACCTACAAAGAGTAATGAGTTGGCTAATTGTATAGCTTTTACTCAAACAGGATCTGAGGCAGAGAGCCTAACACAGACCTGTGCAGGCTTGCAAACCTAAATTAACAGCCTGCACTGCTTTTACCCTTAATACTCCGCATGACATTTTTATCTGAGTGACATACAGCTGAACTCGACACCAACAGTTAAAATAAATTCTTTGGAGAAAAAAACATTCTAATTTTCCTGGCAAGTTTGCACTTCAGAGCAAAAAGAAATAACAAACCAAAACTTGCTGACTGCTGATAATCATCAGTGCTACTTATCCATGACACCACTGGTGTCTGTACAGTTTTCATTTAGTTACGTATATTGATCGTCACAGTCTATATAAACTAATACCCAGGCACGGAACAAAAATTACCCACAACAAACTTGGTTCCAATAAAACTCCATGCCATATTTAGAAGATGTTTTGCACCTGATGTGGTGTAAAGAACTAGGCATTTTAATGAGATGGTCGGAGTTTAGATACAGTATAGTAGATTCCTCTCTCTGGACTCGAACCGACAGCCTCCCGGTTACATCACAGCAATCACCCCCCTCCCCCACTAACCGCATTTCCACAATTTTCTGATCTCTTCTTTGTTTTGACTTTTGCCTGGATTAATGAAAACCACTGTTTAAATTTAAGCAGTTTTCAGTGATGCTTTAAATTCAGTGCAATAGCATTTATTTCACAAGATTTTGCATAATAATTTTTTATATGGACAAATTCATACTAATTAATAATGATAGAATTATATTAAATGTTTATATAAACATCCATCCATTTTCCAAACTGCTTATCCTTATGGGTTCCAGGGGGTGTTTATACAGACATTAATAAATTAATTATAATTAAGATTACTAGTAGATAACAAAATCTGTACTCTGAGTACATTTGTCAACTAAAAACTAAGAACAATGATTCCCAAATAAAAG
This sequence comes from Isichthys henryi, assembly GCA_026776945.1. NCBI lineage: Eukaryota > Metazoa > Chordata > Actinopteri > Osteoglossiformes > Mormyridae > Isichthys > Isichthys henryi. The sequence goes on along the minus strand of JAODJX010000049.1, from coordinate 11,731,929 downwards.
TTTTCGAATTATTTTTATTAAATAATGATTTTATATTGATATTGATGAATTGACCTTTTCAGCTGAAATGATATTATTTTCAGATATATAAATGAATGTACGTGAGTGCTTATAAATAAAACTAGACAATTACGAATTAAATGATGCACAAAATTGTCTACTCTCCACTCATATGATGAATATGTTTGTCGTCCGTCGATCGGTTTTCTCGTTTTCAGCTGATACTGTCTTGGTGCTGCACGAGCGGACATTCAGCACTCGCGCCTGCGGACAGCAACCCGAAATGCTCACTTGACAAAAGCCTCATCAACGTACTACTACGCGGCTGCAGACATATGATGCCATTTGCAAGCAGCAATTCAAGAAACCACGTGTTGTGCTGCTCACAAACAGACGGATTTCTCATTATTATGCACACAGAAAAATGAACGAACCAAAAATGAACAACGCAGACGCACAAAAACAGACCTTGTGTACGATAGACTCGGGCGGCCGTTTTGCCGCAGTAAGCGGCCTGAAAGGGGCACTGATCCAGATGCACCCGTATTATCTGCAATCGTCAAGGGGCGCTTCATTCATTGACTAAACTAATCCAACACTGCGCTGCCATTGGCTAACTTGCCGGAGTGACGTCTTTTAGCCTAACGACGCGCCTACTTATTTCTTATTTTTGATAGGCATTTTATATTATTCTTATCTGATGGATAGGGTGGCGGGGTACAAACTGTAATTTATCCTTCCGAAGGCCTTGCCGTTGTTTGCTCTTTAAAGTGGCGATGATTGCCGAAATAAGCAGGAACTGAAATACTTCCTAATTAAATCTACGGCAAGTTTATGCTCTTTAAGAACTTGGGCCTATTTTCTCTAGAATGTGGGATCAAGATTTCTATGCGTCACAGCAGGATTCCGGCGCTATTATTAATCACAGATATCCGTTAAAAAAAACTAAACGGACACTTATGTGTGTTTTATATGACTTAATTGTGCAGAATAATTGATTATGATATGATACATGTAAAGATGCGGATACACGGATCACTTTTGTGTTTTGTGAGCAGCGTTTTAACTTGTAAAATCCGCTGATATTCAAACATGCAATAGGCTATTATGTACTTGCATTCTTTGTGTCAGTAGCCTATTATGACGTATTCGTTTGATCACTAGAAAAATTAAGAAGCCTTTCATTGCCGTTAACATGGAAGTTTCTGTGGCCCGAAAAATAGACGTCACACGTGATAAACATTTAATATGAAATCCATATTTTGTATATACTTGCATTACTGTACTCAGTTAGCCTACACGCACATTTTCTTACTACTAAATACTGTCTTGATATACAGACCCATTTCCCGTAGGCAGAAAACAATACTACAATCATATACGCTAGCATAACTGACGAGTTATTTTTAAATGTCCGTTAAATGCGGAAACACTTGTCAGCCTTCAAAACAGGGGACGTAATTACTGTTTAAATGTAGCCTATAATTAATGGTTTTAAATGATGCACCTGTTACGCGATGACACAATTTTGCTATAATTTTTACATCTCATTTTTATTTAGACCAACATCGGTAAAGCTAAAGTAATCGTCCGCATTTGCCATTACAAAACATGTTTTATTCATTGTTATGCGACTGGGAAAAATATTTTTTTGCAAATAGAGAACTATCTGATTAGCTAAATCTTTTACTTAATTAACTGCAGGTCGTGCAATCATGTGTTGTATTTACGTCTGTCCACTCCGAAGTAGATCACTATCGGAATTGCTTTAAATTTAAAGTTACAGGTCTTTGTCTAAAATGAAATCTTGTGTAACAGCTACTACCTGCGGTACAGCACGTGTATTTATTATAACATGAATACAAACTTTTTATAATACAACATATTTAATATTTCTTCCATTACTGTTATAAAGTATCAACTGCGAAATAAGTGCATGTAATATATACGGATGTTAGGCCTATTAAATGTATGTTTTTGTTTCTTGCAGGGAGTTTGAGAAAATCATATAATACCGCTTAATCTCTAAGTACAGATATAGTGACGTGAGAAAGAACAGCCATCGCTTTTAAATTTAAAACATGAAGTATTTCCGCTCACTAAGTGATTGTTTAAAGACTGCGGCCCATTGAAATAAGGCATAAAGAGAAGCACCAATATGACAGCCGGTTATTCCAAAAATAGCCCAATTTCAATGATTTCAAATATGAGAGGTAATTATCTGTGCTTCTGAAGGTTACCTGAATCACGTGATCTGCCAGCTCAGTAATTTCCTCGGGAAAAGTCCTGAAATACAATAAACAGCAAATTATATCGGCTTGGCTCGGCCACCATTTTTGTGAACATATGTATATTCCCACAGTGTTTTAGTGCGGTTCAATTTTGTGACGCCTGTGTCTCGCTTAAATTGCATTACCCAGAGTGCTAATTTAACGCAACAAGCAATTTACAGGCCTAGATTTTTTGTGCTGTTTCTCAATTGTTACAATTGTTACTTTAAAATTATGCAATTATATTATTTCTAATGTTAAGCCTTTCCAGGTAATACACGTATAGCCTGATCTTTGCTGGATGGAGTATGGAAATGGTTACAAAAGCTGCATACATACAGGTTAATGCAGGTCGCGATCACAAACACACGCCCGTCAAGTGGGTGTACACCATCTAGGCCGTAAATTAAAATGCAAACCAATGGTGGACGAAGGAGAATATTTTTCATTGCACGTTAAATAAATGGTATGTCATATAAATTTGTGTCAATTCTGTCGGTTCATGACCTTGCTGGTTGTTGACCAATTTACTACTGTAAATAACGTGTATAGCTGTAGAAAATGAAAGAAATCGCTATGAACGCCGTATGAATCTGAGTGAATGAAATGTGATACAGCTTCTTGAAAACTTAGGTCTTGTGTATCTCACTTAATTAATGTTAAATAGCTAGAAATATTAACTAATAGCCCAAGTTACAGGTAAAATCGTTCGTTTTGATATCACCTTCGCACTCGCAGTAATTTTCAGGTATCCTAATTCAACAGTCTCACTAATTCTCATGGTGAAATAAATTTGCAACGTGTGTGGCTGGGTTATTTCGTATTTTGTAATTAAAGGGTATTCCCAAACTTTTTGTTGACGTTAGCATTATTTTCAATATCTTTATAAATAATTTTGATTATAAAATGACACAATTTTTATATTATATGTGAACATTATGAACGCATGCTATAGCGTTAAAAAACTGTTTTTTAAAAATCAGCGTTAAGTTCTATTTCAAACCATTTGAATACATAACAAATTATTTATATCATTCACAACAAATGTAAGGCATAATTACATTACTCGGTGGATCTCCACAGTATCAACAATCCACCGACAATGGTTAATTATTATTCAGCGATTCGGGAATTATCAAGAGCACTGGCCCACTCGGCTATTGCGTGAAAAACCCTTTACATGGAAAATAAATGATAAAATTCAGTGCATAACACTTTCCAAAAATAATGTGATCAATATGACTGGAGTTAGAACAACAATACGAGGTTATTTAAGTACAAATAATAGGCCTACCCTTGTGTGAAATTTTACATTCGTGTTTGGTTTTAAGGACCGAGGTATAAGCAGCTGCGGATTCCGATGTGTATCTTCCTTCCTAGAACAATTCAAGTACAACATTGAAAGAGGCAACTCTGAAATAACTAACACGTCTGTTCAAAACCGGCTATTTTGTGGGTTGTTTTATACCAGTTATTTTGCAGATCGGGTTTGATAGCTTCGGTGCTTTCTATTGCATATTAGAAGCCTGAAGAGTATGCCAGAAAAAGGCCACCTACATGACACCTATATGTACCGGAGTTAATTAAAATATTCATTTCGTACCGCCAATATTGTATAGGACAACAACAACCGTGAAAGCGTTAAAATGATTATTTAAACAGTTTACAATAGGGGCAAGTCATCCACGTCCGCTTACAACCGCGTGTTTTAAAGGTTAAATACCTTACGTAAGTGTTCGAATAAGCTTGTTACTTTTTAATGTCATGTTGTCAAAACGCATGCATTCCATCTTATTGGTTTGATTTAATCGTTTTTACGCTAGTAAAACAGATGGTATAGCATGCATTTCTGCAACATATTCCTTTTTAATCGTTCCTTATTGGAATATGTGTCTTGCGTTAGGTTAAATTCACTTATTGTAAATGGACTGACCACGGCGGTTAACGATTTTGAAGCACTTTCTTTTGAACTATTATACGTGACAGATCTTGTATTTGAAATTATGAAATGATATCGTTAAAATAATTTGCCTTATATCGTACATGTATATGACACGAGGTAAATCCTAACACGGGAATACCTCTAGGCCATTAATTGGTCGGTCACAGAGCAACTGATGACTGATTCTCGTAATGCGTGAAAAATGTTTTGTGCGTAGTTGGAAGTGGATCACTTCATGTTTTTCATGAGGATGAACAACACATTTTGTAGAGTGCAGAGGCCTGTTTTGCGAAGTAGTAGCCTACTGACCAAAACGGGTGCGAGGGATTATTTTTTATTTTATGTAGTTTGCGTGCCCCAAATTCCTTTTCTCTATTAGACGTGCGCCGAATGAAAATGCATAAATGTAATTATTTTAACATTTCAGTATCTTTATATATTTACATATATAATTAGTTTCACTATTTGGCTATAACTATGGAAGACCTCGGGTAAATAAATGAATATGATACCATTTCTTTATGACGGGTAAAACAGATGATAGACGTTCTCTTTATGGAGACGTCTTTAGTAGACAGGATGAGTAGAGTAGTCGCAAGAATTGTGTTGACGGATGTAGTAATCTCCTTCCTCGATTGAATATCTTATGGATTGAAAAGAGCCTCGACTTTTCTTCTTCACCTAATTTAATCAGTAAAATAAAAATATTAAAAGTGAATGACAGACGCCTGAAGAAAGAGGAGAACGACGTGTGCCTCCAGACTATTTTAATCCGGTCGGACGAGAGCCTGGCGTTCCAACTCAATTTCCTCTTCACTGCAAAACTTAAAGAGGAATTGACATTAGAAACTACTACACCTTGCGCAAATTTGCATTTAGTCACCCTGCTAATTTACCATATTGCTGTGGTATTACCGAAATTTGATACAAACCACATGTCAAAATGGATGATTTAGTATTCGTTCCGTTCAATGAATAATATTCCTTATAGAAGCAGAGTAATTATAAATATTACTCCCTCTATCATATTGTGATATTCACGTACCGTTTCAGTCTTAACATGCTGCCAAAGGCACCTCCAGCGCTCGTGCCCAGATACGCAGGAGCCCCGGCGCGTGCCACGCCGCGGAATGAGAAATATTTGAGCCGTGCGCTTTGCGTTAGAGGACCCGGACATTGCGTTCTATGTTATTTTTGTTAATAATCATAATACGCACATTTCTCTGCAAGTAGGATGCACTTACCCCTCCCCGTGGACTTGCGAGGATCCAGGGATTTGTCATACGCGGTCCACAACCGTCAACCGAACAAACCTGGCGACGTATAATAACTGAGCTCCCGCGGGTCGCTCTCCGCTTGGTTTTGTGCTTCGTGGCTGCGGCTCGCCGTGACGTCGCATTGGCCCCATCCATTCAGCTTTTCTAGACCGGGTTCCCCTGATTTTTTTTGTGTTATTATCATGATGATTTTCCATGCTGATAAGTTTCTCCTCCCCTAGGGAAAGAAAAACGGCTCGGCGCGCCTGCCACGACAAGCATCGCGACACACTGTCCCCTGTATCGGGGAGGCTGTGGACTTAACCACTTATGCCAAAAACATATATCATCGCTAAGGCCCACCCCTCTATGACACAATGCGGCTACATTTCCCCACCCTCTGAAATACTGGGAAGGATGGGGGAATATTAAGATATTCCTGACCAGTTTCCCACCACCTCGCTCCCATTTACCTTTCACCGTCTGCTCTTCTATGTGACGCTGTCCATCCCAATTAAGAAGAAGTAAATCTGCATAACCCGAAATTCTTATAGTCTGTAAGATACAGAAATTCCTGCCGCGGTCATTTTCTATTGTACTGTACAAGATTTTCGCACTTCGTCATCAAAAATAATATGAATATCGCCAACGTTATAATATTAAGATTAATTAAATAAAATGTACAAAAATACCATTTTAGATGTATGTATAGGCCTACACTGAGATTCGGGGCCACCATTTATGGTGCTGTAGTTACGAAAATACTTAAGATCTGAATTATATCATTTTATCTGTAAAGTAAATGAAATGCAGTTAAAACAATCGTGTTTCACTTGAATGCAATCCTTTGGGGACGCTAATTGTATTTCTTCATTCAACCCCACGTTTTTGTAACACCAACTTTATTCCTGCTCATTTTATTCGGCCAGAGAAAAAAACTTCAGGGTCCGCACAGCCCATATACGCGTCTCTCCTTGGATATCGCGGATTCTTGGAATGCGAGTTTTGGGTCACTAGGGCGAAACCGTGCAAATCACCCTCTACTGTCAGTACCAAGTTCAGACTCGCAGACATCCGAATCGAAAGGGGTCTAGGTCGGTTGATTATCATAATAATCACATCTCGGGGATAAAACTCTCTTTTGAATACATTATTTTAAATCGGTATTCATCTTTTGCCAGCCCGGTTCCTGACTTCCCTCTAAAACGTAGCCTTGGATTTTAACTACCCCCTCCTTAGTGGGTGCACCCACCCACCATTTTTTGGACGCCCTCCTAGAAACCAAACTACTATAAATACAGCTACTGTTTCGTATTTGGTTTAAGCCTCGTAAGCTTTTTCAACTGAGAGAGAGTGCAGCGATGTCTGGTTACCAGGGGCGGACCACGGGACTCTTTGGAAGCCAGGGCGAGAGCCGGCTAATGGGCTATGGATAAGGCACAATGGCTTCGTTTTTCTCCTTCAAATGCATGGGAACCCAGACGCACCGAAGTTGACAGGAGACCTCCTGAATCGTGATGAGATGCCTCAAGTTCATTATCACCAACTTCACTGCGTCTCCTAAACCCAATACTTCGTTAGCACAAAAAAAAACTCACGTTGCCAAGAGACAACGTATGAGAACCAAACTTGACTGAATATCATGGTTAATGACGAAACTTAATGACAGCATACCGTGTGCAATATCGTCCTGTTGTTTTCCACAAGCCAAGCCTGAGAACAATACGTTGCCTGTCGAGTTGTCCGTCAAGCCTTGTGAGAAAGGCACGCCAACAGGGGATAGAAAAATAAACCAGCGTTTCGCTCACTCACACACACACACACACACACACACACACACACACTTTTCCGTGATTATTTTTCTTTACTGTGGTTTGCGCAGCTTGATCGCCGACAGGCTGCACACCTGCACAACACACATGCGCACAAACCATATACAATAGCCAATACATTGCAGGCTTGCTTAGGTAACACTGTACCCAGAATCTGTTTATGCGAATTACTTGTGTATTTTTTCCTATGGAATAACTGTGTATAAGCTTCAACAGTGTTGCTTTTAAAAACTTAAATGTCCTGTATTTTCATTTTATGCCATGTGGTGTGAAATTTCATAATTTCTTTCACTCGCAAGTTTGTATGTGTACATCTAGGTTTGGTTTCATTAAAATACTTATGAAAAACTGAGCAATTTTTTTATAAATACATAAAGTGCATCGGTTTTACACTTGAAATATAGAGCTTTCCACGTATCTAACAATAAATCCACCCATGTTCTAGCTACATAAATAATGAGAAAACCCTCCTTTGTTATTGAGGTCATATATGATAACTGGGATTTAGGGTAGGTTTTTAACGTATATACGCCGTGCCCGTACTCACGCAAACGGTTATCTTACCCGTACTGTTGTACCGGCAAACATTTCGCTACTACAATGTGTTTCTAAAGAAACCTGTAGTTTACAAAAAATATTTCATTTTAACAGTTTAAAACTGCTCTTAAAAGCTATTCTTAAATATAAGCTATTAAATGTTTATGTTATTGCAGGAATTTAGCCTTGCAGAGGCTTTCTAGAGTTTAGTTTGTATATTTGCTATTGTACCAGCTGTATGCTGCCTGGCTTGTGTTCATTTAAAGACAGAACATGAATGTTGTACGTATCTGCAACAATGTTAAAACTACAACCAACAGTATTAATATAACCCTTTCGTAAATTGGAATGTGTGTTATTTTAGAGCTAAAATGAAACCTTCGCTTAACACCAAGAAAAAACAGCTCAGTTGCTTCATCGTGCCATATCCCAAGAAAATCTGGTAGGCGATAGTTCAAGTATTTTGCAGTGTAATAAATTACAGCGCATACTTACATGGCCTTTTTTCTGCAAACTTTCCTAAGGTAATTGAAAGTTGTGTTTCACCGCCAATTCATACCTAAACCACTTATTGTCACCATATTAAATGAAAGCTTAAGGGGAAAAAATAATTTGTTTATGTGTATGTGCGAGTAATATGTATTAATTTTGGGCGCCATGTCTTACCATACACAATATCTGACTCCACGTCAGCTGGAAGGCCCTTTCTCCTATCCCAGCGCTTCGAAATAGCATAGGTTTAGAATATTTTGTGTCAAAGTCTGAGATTCGGTCCACAGCTTCCTAGTGTTAAGCCACATATTGGCGCAGTTATTACTAATAATATATTTAACAGATGCATCCGTAGGAATAACTATTCAGACTCGTTAAGAGTTTGCCCATACCCTCAAATGCAAACATTTAACTCTGTATTTATGCCATTTTCTTATATCAGAATTTTCTTGATACTCAATTAACGAAATATATTGCAAAATGATAAAACATACACAAGCAATTATCGTGCGTAATCCGTATCGTGAATTAGGCGGCGGTTACGTGGAATTAGTCCAGTGTGTTTTCTTTCGCGTTTGAAGTTTTTGTTACAGGCCTACATCAGCAAGGAAGCCAACGTCGAAAAACTTTATGATTTTGGTCGGATCTGACGTAACCACACACACGATGACTGCATGGTACTAACAATAAACTACTGGAACACAGTACTTAGTTCGCGATCAGTAATTATATTTTAATTTTGAAAATTAAACAGACATGCATGTTTTAACAAAACAGTTTGTGGGTTCGTCTTTGCTTGTCAAACGACCTACCAACTTAAAGAAATATAAAATGCACATTTTTTTTGTATAGTAATGGCGTTATAGCGTGCCGTTTAGAGATTTATTTCTGGAAAGCTCTTGTGTTCTTGCTGAATGAATAGAAAGAGGCTCCCCTCTTCATATAAGGGAACGGGTTAATTCGGCCAATGCGATTAGCTGCACTTTCAGTCCTGACAAGGGTTTGCATTGTGCTCGGTTTATTTAAGCACCTTAACTAGACAACGTCAGTTCCATGACCAGACCAGGCCGTCTCCTTTAAAATAGAGTTTTTCTTTTGTGTACACCACAGCCATGACGTAATCGCAATATGGTAATATCGGAAAGCAAGTGGTGTTCGTTCCTGGCACATTAACACTGCAGACTCAACCAAATCAAAATTATGAAGCATCCGAAAGTATCAATAATTGGAAATGCGATGCCACAATTGCTATAAACTTTCGCTTAACTCCATAGCGAAGTTGTGGTGTAGCTATTTACATCCAAAGAACTAATTAGTTGGTATTCATTGGCCTATAAGCTGGACTGAAGTATAAATGTTCATTTTATGTTTTCCCCAACCCCGTTTTTAATTAGGTTATATTTTTAATACTTAATGAAACCCTTGTCTTGCAGGCATGCACATATGTCATGGCAGTTAAACCGACCCCCCCTCCTTAAAACAGTGTATTCACTCAAATAAATCACCCGCTAAAACAATGGGAAACACTCTTATTAAATATAACTTATAGTCTATACTATTCTATTCTCTTTTTTGGGTGTTTATGTTGCGTTGGATAAATGAAAGAATCGCTGCCTGTTGCAACGGCCGTATTTCCTTGATTACCAAAATTAAGAATCTTAATAATTGTGTCGTATCATGGAATCCTTGCAGTTTTATACATTTATCATTTGTAATGTTGCTGAAGTAAACATACACTGCAGCACCGAGCAGTAATATGTACAATGTCGTCATAACATAAATCGGCCGAATCGTTTTCATTTTAGGAGTTTACTCGAGAGATGCTGGGATATTAAAGTTGTTATTGAAGCTGACAGTCGGTAAAAGCTTCAGCTGCCATCTTGTTTGCTCATATTTAAATCTAAAACGCGCTATCGTTTGAATGATTATGAATGTAACCATAAAAGAAAATGTCCAATTAGTAACAAGTTAAATTGGTTAGAGTATGAACACAGGGTATTGTTGATTTTACGTGACATATATGCTAGAAGATGTGATGATGAACCTTATGCTTACGTTCCAGGCAGGCGCAGAATAATGGGCTGCGTGTTTAATAGTATTACTGGTATTTTCTTCCCCGAACATACATATTTCATATATAAATGGAGTAATCAAGTAGCAAAGACCTAAACTTGTGAGCAGGAGGTACCAGTTCTGCATCTTCACCCTTAAGCGTGTTGCTTAACCTGAATGGCTTAATTAAATGCAGGGAAGCAAAGAGTGGGGATATTAATAATTAAACAGCGAAGACTGTTGTGTGTAAGCAAGACCGCAAATAGAGAATGCAAAATGATTAGAAACATTTGGGGTACTTGAAAAACCCGTGTAAGTATATAAGGTGTGGTTTCCAAATATTCCATAGGTTTAACATGTGGCTGAAAGATCTGGGTATTTACGTGATGCTTTCTGAAGGCGAGGAGTCGTACGTAAATATGCACAACTTCTGGAAATCGTGCAAAACGATTCAGGCAAAGTGCAGATCGTTCTCTTATAAATTTTTAATGAAACAACTGACAAAGCTGTTATCCATCGTTTCCACAAGTTGGTGCCTTTAAGGAATATAAAATTAAATGGAAGAAGTACAGTTTAAAAGTTTAGGCTTTTAGAAATTCACGCCTTAATCCAGTCTGCCCTGGTTATCCGGCATTTTCCTCTTTAAACATGTTGATCAAAGCTACACTGCATTTATTTACTAGTTATCCCTGCGTGATTGCGTTTGAAACAGAGATACTGTGGGTCCGTTTTTCTCCGAGACCAACAAAGATATATCAGTCCCCCGCAGTTTTCTCACCGCCTTACAATAAATTTAGTGCCTTGTTGTCTGGGTAGTCTAGATTCTCAAACGTGTTCAGCAACCCAAACCCCGCCGTCTTTTGTTCAGTAAGTATGGTCATATTGTCCACAGGACCCGATATCTGCTCCCCCGGCCCCCCCCCCCCTGGCAGCGGCCCCCCCCCCCCCCCCCCCCGGCCCCCCCGGCCCAGCGCGCAAGGGGGCCCGGAAAAAAATAAAGAAGAATAAGTGGGGTTGTGAGGG
>JAODJX010000049.1:11709094-11720425 GCA_026776945.1 Isichthys henryi | reverse complement strand
GAACCACACCCCCCACCCCGATTCCCCACGTTCCCTTTCCCGAAAGTAGACGAGAATAAATTAATGAAATAAAATAGTGTTGACTAAGGAACATCATGGCTTACGTTCAAAGTAATCAACACGGTGCATGCGGGTGATTTTAACTAAACAATTTAAGAAATATCGCTTTTCGAATTTGTTTGATTTCCTAATTTCTGATAGGCTGTAAATAAGCAAGTACTGCAGTATTGACGAAATATTACTCACTAAAATGTTCAAATATAAGATTAGGGCCAATGCCATGGCAGTTAGATTGAATTTAAGTTTGAAGAAAAAAAACAGCTAATGACGATTTTATTTCATTTGGTTACAGCCTTCAGTGTGCACTTATTTCGGTACCCCTTGGTATTCATTCGTCTGTGCAGGACAGAGACGTATTTTACGCAACACGACGTCGTTGTTATGGATTTGCTGGTTTGTGTTCGATCTGTTTTGAAGGCTATCGAAAACAGGGGGAGCCGTAAATAGTGTCTGCAGTTCGGACAGGTGCACACTGTGTAACATTCATTTAAATACATTTTTGTGAATGAGCTCAGAATCGCGGCCTTCGGACAAGAAATAACATTTTGCTTACCTGAGAGTATTTTTCTCATAAAAAAACATGATCCAATATTTGACTAGTTTCCTTGGTACTTTACACATTTCATGCCATTGATATTTCCCCATACATGTAAACATGCAAAGTGCAATGTGTGTTAAAGTGGAACAATGCATAATTCGGCTGCTATGAAATAGATTGCTAAACGACACTATGAAGGAAGGGAAGGGTTTAACCCTTGCTGAGATTCTCCATGAAGAACCAGATAGAGCACATTGAACTAGAAAGGAACTATTGTGTTTTTACTCCGTCTCCAAATTTCCGTTTTCCCGTCCCGGCCTGTGCCCTCTCCCTCTTTCTGCGTACCTGTAGAGGGCGTGGAGGAGTTGTACCTGCAATGCCATATTTCTACACGACTTACCAGTACGCATCGTCCTTTTGTATTTAGTCAAGAAAGAAACAAAACACGGCCCCTTTAAAAGGGGGTACGCCTGCAGGGTAATTAAAAGGGAAATTGTGTCGATTTGCATATATGCAAATGGGAGGAAAATTTATGTGTATGCAAAATGGAAGACATTACGAGCAGAACAAAACTCAGCGGTACCTGCAGACAATAATAAAAAGAGGCTGCAGAAGGACCTCGTGATTAGCAAACGAGCGTTTACGTGAAGCAGATATACAAATGATTATGCAGTGATAGGTCTCATTTGAATAAAGGTATTGTGTAATTAATGTACAGAAACCAGTTTTTGGACACAGATTCATCACATGCAGAAACTGTAGTAATGTACTGAATACTGTTCTTTACACATGTCAGTCGACGTCCTTATATTCAGTTTAGGCACTGGGAAATGTTTTGAGCCATCAGCATTTGACAGTTATTGACGTAGCGTAACATTTTGTACTCCACGTGACAACCCTCAGTATGAAATGATTACAACATTCACTCGTTTATCACACTGCATTCACTCTTGATGTGCCGGAAAGGCACGAGATGGAGAAAACTGATTACACCACAATCAAATTTAGTTTAATTGACTGGAGGGTATGCACACTTACCATTATATCAAGTTCTTTATTGGGAAATGCCATATACGGACGACCCAGCAGCGGTGATTTGTTGCTTGTTGTACTTAACGTTTTAAAGACTACAATCGCGTACTTTTCATTTTCCTTTATAGCAATAAATCCTCGTGATGAACACTACATATAATAATATGAATTACATATGACGAAATGCAGAAATGAGGAATATTTCAATTCCTGACTTGGTTCTAAAAGAGAGGTGTTAACTTTATTACTTTCTGGGTGTGTGGGTGTGTGTCCCTGTCGTTTTGACGTTGTGGGGACCATTTTTCGGTCCCCACAAGGGGAAACTCAGTTTTACAAAAATCTGTGACTGCAATCAAAAAACTAAAAATCCAAAAAGTTCTGTGTTTTTTTGGTTACTTACTGATAAGGTTAAGGCTTGGTAGGTGTTAAGGTTGTCATTGTTGGGATTAGAGTTTTATCCATAGAAATGAATGTACCCACAAAGACATAATTACAAACCTGTGAGTGTTTGTGTGTGTTGTCGCAAAAGCAAAGAAGTAAATGTACCTCTTGATTTCTGACTTCTTCACTATAATGTATGTGTGTACACATACATACACACACGCAGCAAATATGATTCTCTTTTCAATTCATACCTATAAGGCTGTGGTTTGTTCGGGCAATTTAGGTTATTCGTTCGCTCGTTCTTTTAGCCAAACGCAAATTAGTTGTGTTTGATTGGTATTGTATGATTTATTTGCGTGTGGTGAACACACACACGCACCCAGGCACACACACACCCAGGCACACACGCACCCAGGCACACACATAATTATTGGCCACTTTATTAGGTACATTTACGTCTGCTCAGAATCCAAAACTGCCAGTTCCTAGAATGAGCGAATCGTCTTGCTGTATACATGCAATATACAGACTTGTTCAGTATAGGTTCAGTTGCTGTGCTGCAAAGCGTTGTTAGACACAGCCAATGTACTGGGATTTTCACGTAATCCAGTATTTAGAGTCTACTGCTTAAACACCTTTGGCAATCAAAGAGGTCAGAGGAGAGTGTACAGACTCATTAACGCTAACAGGGGAGCCACACGTGCAAATATTACAGCCCAACACAGCCGTGCGCCAGGAGAGGTATCTTTAAACGCGCAACCCCTCAAATCTTGAACTGGTTCTAGATACAAAAACAGGGATTCTACCTGGCACTGCACGTGGGTACCCAACGAAGTGGCCACAGAGTCTATATATAAGCCACTCCCAGACCGTTCCAAACAACTGAATAAAGAAAGAACGTTTGCATAAGACTAGGGTATTTTTGTGTGGTATTTACACGCTGCAAAACAGAACTGCGAGGAGATCGCGCCACGTTGTGCACATTTCAAAATATTTCGAATATTATACTCGTCTCCTTTAGCTAACCAGTCCATAGAATTTGACATTTGTTATATTGACTGCCACCTTGCTTAATTTTTAGACACATACAAAAACACATACAAAACATATACAGCTGTAGACCTCCAGAAAGTGTTCAACATAGACTAATGAAGATTATAGATGTATAATTTTCTGTCTAGTTCATCTCTTATAATTAATAATAATAATAACGGCAATAGTTAAGTAGAACAGAAGTTCGTTAGATTTAATATAAGTTAAAACCACTACAAAAAGATGAAAAACATATATGTAAGTCTAGCTATGCAATCGGTTTTACGTTGAGTTGTTGACACACAGTACAAGCATCTACTAAATGTATAAATTATTTCGCGTGATAGCAAAGCTGCTGTTTATTCAGGCACGGAAACACGCATACACACAGACACACATACACTCACAACGTGATGCAGCACACTACAGTGGCGAAGAGTGACAATTAACATTGTTGAAGTTATTAATTAAACATTGAGTTCACAAAAATACATCGGCACTTATCCTTTTTGGGAAAAAAATAACATTTCCTTCCTTCCATCCGACAAATGAATATGTTTGTCTGTTTATTATGTCTTAAATCAACGTTACACTGGCGCATACGTACTTACCCACTGAGGCAAACATATATATCCAGTTTTGCTGAGATTCTTTGTTCATTCTTGGCAGTTTTCCAACTTTGTCTCCGAAAGAGGCGATGGGTGTCTAATTTGGATTTACCTAATAATAACTTAACAATAACTTGCAATCT
The DNA here is from genome assembly GCA_026776945.1 of Isichthys henryi. Taxonomy (NCBI): domain Eukaryota; kingdom Metazoa; phylum Chordata; class Actinopteri; order Osteoglossiformes; family Mormyridae; genus Isichthys; species Isichthys henryi. The sequence goes on along the minus strand of JAODJX010000049.1, from coordinate 11,716,628 downwards.
TACACTAATCTCGAATTTTGGTTATGAACTCCACATTTCTGGCTTGTCACTGGCTACAAAAAGGAACCATAAACGTTAAATAACATATCGCGAAATACACCGGAAACATTCACATTTTAAGCTGCCTGGTCTGTTTGCATCGGACTAGGTAAACGAGGATTTTCTGCTCTTCTACGCAAACGGTACAAATTCCATAGTAATTAGATTCAGTCCTGGAATTCCAGCTGAAAATGTGTCTCTTGGGAGATGATTTCAATAGTACCATGCGAAGCAGTAATACCTGTTACGCATTTTGTACAAGCCATTATAATATTATTTACGGACTTATTTGTTTAAAAATAATTTTAAAAGAATTCGTAGATGTATGAGATTACATTATCCGAACAGCGTTTATAAGGAATATAATTCTCGACAACGGGATATGTCAATTAAATGTCGTGACACGCTGTCTTTGATCAAACTACACTAACTTCAGCGTGTTTAACCCGAAAAAAAAAATCAATGCCATTTGACAACACTCCTGGCGCTTCTTTTACGATTTTTGCGATTGAAAAAAAAAAACCCATGTCGTGTTGATTAAATTTTGATATTTTAATATTTGATTGTAAATCGGGTGCCCTACCTAACGATCAGTTCTGCTGGGAATCTAACGTCACCTGTTTCCGAGTCGTTCTGGTTAATTATCTGATTCTAACATGGTATTCATGAGAAGTCTGGAGAGAACAGACTGATCCGTGATAAATACCCGGCTCCTTCTCTTCTCTTCCTGCGATTAAAAAGAATGGGGAGAAAGGGAAATGGGGAATTACGCGTGGGAATGACCATAATGGTCAGAATATGTTTTGAAGTCTCGGCCCTGGTGATTTAGTTGTCAGCATGGGTCTCGTATTTTAAAAAGGAAGTCAAGGTGTTGATAAAATAGCGAGCCAGCCCCCTGCACGAAATGAACCTCTTTTATGAGAACCAGGGGTCGCGGGGCGCGCGGACAATGTGCCCTTAGAACCTAGGATTTTAATGTTTGTTTCCTCGTCTCGTGCATCCACACAGCGCACTGACAAATTTGGGGTCTTGATTTTTGTTCTCTTGCTCTCCTCCACGTTCGGCACAAAGGGCGATTTGAAAGCGTTTATTGAGCCCGTGATGCTCCTGTTTATTTTAGCAATGGGGTGGCTAAATGAGGGGGTGGAAGCAGATGTGCTTTGATGGGATTATGATATTAGTGCGCAAATCATAGGACAAGCCTATATTAGTTTAAACACCCTGGATTTAAGGGCGATTAGAGAAACTCAGCTGGAATTTTCGGTCATTTTTTTAAGTACGTCACAGACTTTGAGTTTTAAATGTCGTTTTTAATTGAATATAGTGTCACTAAATAGGAAGAACTGGACTGAAAACAACGCAAACGATTTCAATTGTTTATTAGAGGCTTCCGTTTGTTTTAATAGAAACATATTAGTTGAATGCATGATCCAATTAGTTATTTTTTCCCGAAAAGGTTTAATTCATAATTGATTCTGTGCAAATGGGTATTGGTTTAATTAATCAACACGAGTAAAGGTTAAAAAAATGCCTATTTTGCTAAAACATAAGTAGACGTTATTCCACGTTATGTGGAATAATGTTATATTGACTGGAGAAATTTTTATAGGGTGTCTATAAACTGTGGAATGTACAGCCTCGTTAGGTTTGGTTACACAATCATACAGGCCAGGAGGAACCTGTCTGAGTGATACAGAATTTTCGAGAAATTCAGAGATATGACCGGTTTCGTAGAAAGTTTCGTATCTGAGGGTTTTGCACTCCTCAGTGTGATGACGGGCTGTAACTATTTGTAGGGTTTTTCTGTTTTCCTTTTTTTTCAATTCCTTTTAAAATACTTGCTTTCTCTGCTTACTATAACGGTAATATATTGAGGGTTAGCAAAGGCCTTATCTATGTGCCGTTAAAGACGGCGTTTCCTGCCACAGGCTGGAGGCGACAGTGCCTGCTGTTTGCTTTAGACAATTTCGTGATGTTGGCGACGCTGTCCACTCAAGGGTGCTGAATTTTGGCAGCTGCTTTGACATGTCGGTGACATTTCGTCACAAAATGTGGCAAGCTGACTTTTCGAACATATCGACTTTTTAAGTTGATGCATTGCGCACAAGTGAAACCTAACGTCTTATTTGTCCATTTTAAAGAGTCTCTACTTTAAACAACAGCGTACGTATAAAAATTTGTATAAAGCCTGCAGCTTATCTTCAACTTGACCTTGCAAGTAGGCTTTGTTCGTGATTTTTTAAAGAAAGTGCTGCATTTTAACATATCAGTCAATCAATTATTGAAAAAAAGCTACGAATTTTTAAGTATGGCTTTTTAAGACTGCGAATGAAACCAGTATGCAAACCGATCAAATAACAATATTTCAGGGTTCTGACAGCTTGTGTCAAAGCTAAGTATACATCTTTGTAAAAAGGAAACGTTAAGTCTTCATTAACTGTGATGTTACTTCTTTCTACAATCTAATATAATTACTACTTTTTTTTTAAAAAAAAAAAGGATTACTGTCGTTCTTCTTGTTTAATTTTTTCCAATCTACAAATGAGGATCGACTATATCCATATCTACCTGTGTTAAAACCTATTTTTGAAGTATCTTGCTTGTATATACTGAAAACTGTCACAGGTGTTTATTGACTGTCGGGGATTATGCCAACCTATTGCTACAGATGATTTGAACAAAACGTATAAACTTGAGTCATTTGACTGCAAAATTTAGTTTGGAACAAAAATGGGTTGTAATATTTTTCATTTTTGTTTCTATTCAAAAATAAAAACAGCGTATCACAAAATATTACAGGGCACAAATTTCAAATATTTGCGTGACAAGTTTTAGTCTACGAATTATATAGCAAATTTCACTCCGTCCACAATTTAATTTTGCCTTGGGTTCGATACTTCACCCGGAACCTGACTTTGGTTCTGACTTTTAAGAAAAAGGACACGACTGCGTTTTAGCTGACGGCTTGTAGGAGCGCAACGCTTAATGCTGAAACTTCGAATGAGTAGAACTTACTGGGGAAGGAGCGCACTGCTAACTGCTATTCTTAGCTGCACAAAGAAGGGGATATGAGGGGGTGGAAAGAGAGTACTGGCGCCTATAATGTGACTCACATAATAATAATAATAATAATAATAATAATAATTATTATTATTATTATAATAATACAGTTCCACATCAATAAAATATGTATTAATAACTTAATAATATATTTATTTTTTCAAATCAACTACCATATTTTAAGTTTGGTGGTTAAAATGATTATTTTACAATTTAGGTTAGGGTTAGGGTTAGGGTTTTAGGGTAGAGACGGTAATACTGTGCTTTAATATCTCATGGGACGTGAGTGGTGCGGAGAGCGTGACTAAACCGGAAGCAGTACACGATGACAGAAATGCGCTTTGTGGAATTAGAGCAGCAGGAATAATAATATAATAATAATAATAATAATAATCATGGTGACCGTTATGAATCTGCTCTGCATGCATGCCTTTGTGTTTTTGGGGGTTTTGTGCAATGTAAAAAAAAAATCAGCATCGAAATGCCGTCAAGGTAATTATTGGAGGTTTCGATTAACCTGATCGATTTTACATTAGTATTAAATCATTTTAAAAGTTGTTCTGAAATGTTTATGGACACGCAGTTATCTACGTTTCTGACGTTTAAACACAATTTGTGCCAGATAACTAATACTGAATATTAGGGTTCATAAAAACGTTAAAGGTTTTTAATAGAAAATAGCAATTTAATTAAACGTTTTTGGGGTTTTAGTTGTTGATTATATACAACTTTATGTGTCGGAATGCGATTCTATTACGAGTAATAACACTGAAAAATGCAGAGTTGAGGCATGAACGTTTCCAATCTGCGCGTATGCATAAGAGGGACTTTCCTTCAAATATGCTTGATTTTTTTTCTGTGGGATAAAAGTATCACTTTCACGCGACAAAGTCCTTTCATCGGGATTGAGTGATTGATTGTGCGTATGTGTCTGGTTAATTTAGGCCTGTTGGAAATGAGGAAGGGATTTTTCTGAATGGCTTTCAGGGACGCTCTTGTTTATCTCTCTGATTCAAGCAAATAGGATGCAACAATCCTGAAATCAGAGAATCTCAGGGGTAACAGCGCAGTGTACCTCCCTGGGGTGTTCGCGGTTAATTTCCCACCACCGGAGGTGCATCTTGCCACCTAAAGTATTTTTAATAGATAAACTAAGCAACCACAAGAGAAAATCTCTTCAGGTATCTGTTAAATCCATCGATGAATCAAATGTTAGTTCCATCCGTAGCCACAGACTATCAGGTAACTTGACCTATCCCACAAGTTCGTCACTGATTGCCCAAAAAACTGTGCATTTTCCCTGCAACGGAACCTGTCCCGTATTTCTTTACAGCCATTTCGAAAGACACCTTCACATTTGACCAGGCCACTGAAAGCTGTTTCATGCAATACTTTAATAACCACACGTAATGTATAGGCCTGTTTCAGCAGAAACAGCTAGGCTACATGTATCAAATGAATTCAAAAGCAAACGTAATAATGTTATTATGTAGACATGCAGACAAAAACCCGGCTGATTAATTGTTTTAATTCACGTATAGAATATAATTCGCCTTTGAATCAATAAGATCCACTGGTGAGTCGTTGTTAATTGAATTATTAATTTACAGGAATTTCATTTTTGTGAAGTAGCCGACTTTTTGCATTAGCGTGAAAATGTGCGTTTTCTTGCACCCAAAAAGTGCTTCGCTTTTTAGAACTTTGGGTAAATATTTCGTACATTGTGTTGTTATTTAACAATTTTAAGTTCATATGTATGGCAGTGAACATTTTCTTTTTATGTGCCTTTACATGAAGTAATAGGCAAAGCATTCTGCCTCGCGTTTTGGTTTAGTCGGAAAGTTCTATAGAAACCGGTTTAGATAGAGGAGTTACTGAACTGCAAAAACGCTACAGGAAGATATCATTACCATCTTGAAAGGGTACCTGGGGAGTTTTTATCATATATTTCGGATGATGAAGGAATTGGATTAAAAAGGGGGGGGGGGGGGTGGTATTGCGAACGCACTGTTCATTTGCATGCTGTATCTCAGACTGGCAGTTACAATAGCAAATGATTAATATGCGCATAAATTAAAAGCTAAAGATGATTCCGAAGTCCAAGGGAGAGCTTCAGCCGGCATTCGAGTATCCAGCAGCTCGCCCGTTCAGCTTTGAAATTGAATGGGCGGGGACCCTGGAGGCGGCTGAAGGCCTTCCAAAATCATGTAAAAATAGAAACACGTTCAGATATAAGCAGCCATCTTAAAAACGTTCCAGCGTTGTTTATAGAATAGAATGGGTTGTGACAGGACGAATCCATCCAGTATTTTTATACTAATCGTAGGCCCACCGAGATCCATCAGAGGGTGCAGTCTCGAGCAGTGCCCGAGGCGCTACTTCCTTTACAAGGGGTCGATAAATTATTTAGTTTTGAATAAGACACAGATTGTGTTTATTTATGCGTCTTCTTCTTTGCCTCCCACCCATAAACTTTTAAACAAGCGCAAACAGAAGTGTCATGTTGCTTTACTGTCAAGTTCCCTGTTACATACAACGAACTGTACAATATGACCACTTTTTGCAGCGTGGCATTCAGGTACTGTTTAATTGCAAACCTCTACTGTTTAACCGATACTGTAATAGGCATAGTGCATAACACATCGCAATTTACCTTACATGTAATTGCGACAACACATTAGAGGAATTCGGGCTTGGTATAGGCAATCCTGTGCTGAGAACATGCTAATTATTTAGCTTACACCACACTATACCACATAGAACGCACTTTATACCGTCCTTTAGTTTAATTAGAACCTAAGGGCCTAGCTTATCAAGATTTTATTCTACTGCGATTGCTTTTCAATCTGCTTTTCCCCTGACTAATAAATCCTATAAAAAAGAATTAACAGTGAAATGGAAACTGCATATTGGTTTGCAGCATCACCGAAAATTTAGTTCAAAAGTTTATGCTTTTTAAAAAGAAGTTCGCTTTACGCTTCTTTGAGACGGCGCACCTGCGGAATGCTGGACTGGCACGATAACTTCACACACCAAACTCTTAGGTCTTCATGTAAGTACTGATTATTCAGTGTTACAGCAGAGTTAAGCTCAACCGCATGAAAAGGAAATAGCATTTGGTATTTACGTTAGTGATAGGCCCACGAATAAGTCGCTTTGATATACCAGACATTTTTTTTAATATGGTATTTACGCATATAATAATAATAATAATAATAATAATATACAAGATAACCCAAAAACATTATTAAGCATTTTTATAAAACACCAAATCTATCGCGAGAGGTGAAGATAACATTTATAAGAATGTGCTGACACCTTGCGGCTGTTTTGTTCAGTACATATTGCATTTTACTGCTGTCTCTTCTTCCCAGCCACGCTTCAGGCAATTCAGTCTGTTAAAATACGTTTTACGTCAGTGTAACGCCAGGTCAGTTTCAAATATTTTTTTTTGTGCGCTGCTAAGAGTTATTTAGTAGTACAGGCGTTTAACTGATGCATATTACCCCGCACATGAACAGTATGCGTGAGTTACGTGGTCGCCTATAATGATAACGGCACGGTGGCTATTTTATGAAATGCCTTGCGGTGATCCGGGTAATTTCCACTTGAGAGGCTGAAATAAAGTTCAGTATCATACAAAAAAGATACCTCTCCACACAGGCAATAATTTAATTCAAGAATTCTTCGTCATCGAATATGACGTCAACTTGGAGCGCAAGTACCATATGTTGTACATACACGATGAAATGTGTATAGCATAAACAGAGAGAAAACTTCTGAAAGTTATACGTAGTCTCGAATCAATACTATGTCATGATTTATAGCTGTGCCGCGTCTTTTATCGAATGTATACGCTTGAAAAGAGCATTTAAAAAAACATGTTTCTCAAAATGACATGGTTAGGTTTTGAGACTGTAATATCTTGCTTGTACCTTGAAGTCGCACCTGGGAAAGCAGTTACATGAACTCCTACATGAAGAGATATGGTTTGACCATTCCGATGTTCTATTATATAGCGGACCCGGTTTCCCAAATGAGGATGGATGTATCGGGAAGAAAAATGCAAATATGGACTGACAAACAGGATCACGTGCTTCTAGCGCCAGCTTGTGGCGGGAGCGCTGTATGTCAGGGCGTGCGTTCAGACGCCAGTCAGAACACCAGGATGCTGTGTCTAAATGCCAACCATTACCGGCTAAAGTCAAAGGGCTGCAGTTTGACGTGCTTCGTCTGGGACTGTGGCTCAGAACTTAAGTGCACATTTTATGGTGATGGCTTTAACATTTGCCTCCCACTGTGCGTGCCACACTGCCTGGATGCCGGCTCTCCCCCTGATTGCCACACTTTGATGTTTTTGTTCTTTAGCACAGGTGCTGATTGTGGGGGCGCGGGTAGTGGAGGTGTGAGCTTGGGAGGTGGTGGGAGGTGGGGG
>JAODJX010000049.1:11698923-11708994 GCA_026776945.1 Isichthys henryi | reverse complement strand
GGGGGGGCGGCTGCGTGTGGGGGTGGATTGGTTGGTTCTGTTACCATGGTGCCAGAACGTTGCTAGGCAGCAGGCGGGATGCCACAGAACTTGGGAGCAGAGGGTCACTGCGAAGAAAGGGATCGACACTCACACATATATCTGCTGGACGAGGATGCGAGTGGTTTGGGGGGGGGGGGTGTGAGGGGTGATGGAGATGGAGGAAGTATACGTGATTGGATGAGGAGGCCAAGAAGAAACAAAGGAAGACAGGAATAAACTTTTCCAGTGTAACTGATATTTGTTATAAAGACAATTTGCGGTTCAGGGACTTTCAAAGTGCGTAATTCTTACGATTCACTCTTGTGATTTCAAAGTCAGCTTTATCCACACGGAGACCATCTATTTTAGCGGAGGAGACACACTGTTCACACCTACGGGCTGTTTTGGCAACTAAGGCTCACCTCAGCATGTTTTTTGTACAGCGTGGGGAAACCGGAGAACCCACGGGATGGCATGACGAGACTCCGCACGCATAGAACCAGACCAGGGACTCGAACCCTGATCACAAGTGAAGCTGATTCAGTAGGAAACCCTATGCATTATACAGTCACGATGCTCCCCAGGGATGCATTTTATTGGCCTTGTGTGGGATGCACCTCAGATCAGCAAAAATGGATAGGTGTTTACACTGGTACACTGGAAAACATGCGAGCAGCAAATGTAACTAGCAGTCAGAAAAGAATGAATCCTGTATACTAAGGAAGACAGGTTACATCACAGGTCACCCAGTCAAAGTGGCTGATCTTGCAGCTGTCATTTCAGCGCGCGTGTGCGCACACAAGCAAGGAGCTTAACCCAACATCATTAAAAAGGAGCAACCTTGTTACACAACACTGATTTTATCGCGCGGTCTGAGCTGCTTTGCGCTGGGTTGGATTCTAGCCTAAAAAAAGAGCTCGGGGGGGATTCATTAGGGACATCAGCTCTTGAATTCAGCTCGTTCAGCAAATCTATACAGGCTTAGACACGACACTTTGTTACGCTGCTATAAGATTCGCTCCGCAGCCCGTTTTCATACAGGTTGGACCCACTGAATGATTTTAAAATGAATCTGGGGGGGGGTTATTTCATTAGCAGGCTTAGAAAGACGACTAATTTAAAAGGAATGTAGAGTGTGACTCCACTCAATTACTTAAGACATAGCAAATAATAAATACAACTGCGGTGTATTCCGGTGGACTTTGGAGGGGTAGTATGTTAAAGGAGTTAGGTATACATTTAACACACAAATGGTATGTGTGGCATCGCACTCTCAGCATCGCTGGGTGTTATGGTTGCAAACAGTCCCACGCAAACACATAAAACTGAGCAGAAGAGCCAAGAGGTGCCTTTTCTTGGGAACAATCAGCGATTAAGCCTCCCTGCCTGTACCTCAAGAGACTCTGTCGTAATGGGGGAGAAAAAAGCCACAACATTCTTACTAACGATAAAGTATGATTTTAAAGATTATTAAAACCAGGCCCAGCTCCACAAGCTTTGCCCGGCCAATCACAAACTTGGCCCGCTCAACCACATGCTTGGCCTAGCCAATCACAAACTTGGCCCGCTCAACCACATGCTTGGCCTAGCCAATCACAAACTTGGCCCACCCAATCATGAGCCTGACGCACCTAAGGCTGGGTAAATGCCAGCCAATCTCTCTATTTTTCTTCAATTATCATAAACAAGAGGGAAGCGCATGGATTTTTCAAAACCTTTTGAACTTACACACAAATACACCCCCCAGACCCTCCGAGGGTCATAGAGCTGGAGCCAGACCCAATTAAAAGGCAAGCGGGCAACCGCAGTACCGCAAATGCATAAAATATCCATCCATCATCCAACTGCTTTTCCCGGACAGGGTCACCTGGAGTCTATCCAGTCAGCATGAGACAACAGACAGGGATGTTCTGGGATGGGATACCAACTCATCACAGCACAGAGCAAACATGGATACACTGCACTGCACTGCACTGCACTACAACTGAAGCAGAGACAGGATTCAAACCTTTCTCCCTGGTGATGTGAAACAACGTTGCTGCAGGCCGTAGGAATATTACACTATGTTGCTGTCTGGCAGACTCTTACATAGCTTACGCTTTATACATTTATCCTGCTTTCTAGGTTTACTGAGGTAATGCAGCTGGCCCAAGGGTACAACAGCATGGGTGTTCTTAGGACCAGAAACGCCTATCATCCGGTGTTCTTCTTTAATCGCTTGGACTACCTGCTGCCCTTGAGCACCCAGACAGTAATGAGGCAGTTCAGACGTGTGACACAACGGATCACGGCCGCGACAGCTGAAACTGGCTCGCAGCCAAACAGGAGAGACTGGCCAAAACATCATACCTGCCAGAAATTATAGCCGTGTGACAGATTAGTTAGTGAAAGTTTACAACAAAAGGGTGTCTGTCAATCCAATATCTAATCCAGTGTAACGGTTTCTGTGAGGTATTCAGGATTGCAGCTGTGGCAATTATCAGTCGTGAATCACAGAGGCTGCGCAGTCCCTACCACCTAAAGCAAAGATTTCCGTGAGGGAAGGATGAAAGGAAGCCAGAACCACTGCTTGTGCGAGAGATTAATTTTCTTCCTTCATGCAATTAACCGCACCGTCCAAACAGCTCACAAAAATATCTGTAATCCAGTCAAAGAAGATGGCTTGCACGTCACATGACGCCGGGATGCATATCTTCATCCAGTTCTGGCCTTCTACATGTTTTCCTTGTATGGAAAACAAAATGCTTCTCCTCTTGGCTGTTTCACTGATTATTCTGCTCTGCCTGTGATTTGCTATTTTAGAACATCTCCTATTATTAAATCACTACTGACTGTAGTGGGATGGTGTCAAGAAATGCGAGTAAATATGAACACACCAAAAATAACTCTGTAATAAAAAGCCTTTATTAAGCACAGTCAGCAATGTATCATCTGATATGTGAATTTATGTGTAGGAGTGTATTGTGACATATTGTAAAGCACTGCAGTGCTTGAGCATAATGGATTCCCGTTGCATTGCTGAATTGTTTAATGTGATAGTCTCATATTTAGCAAGTATTTTTTTTTATTTTCATAATTTTTTTAGCTACATGTAAATTTGAAATGGACTGATGGCAATACCATTCAAATCACTTTCTTTCAAATACAAAAGTTACGTACAAAGGATGTACGTTTTCATGTAAAATATGCAAAAATTTTGTTGCCAGCATATAGTTGACAATTATTTATGGGAAACATTAAATTCACACAGTAAAAAAATAACAATGACACACTTTTAACGATATATAAATCGTCGTATCCCTTTAAATTCCGGCCAGCCCTGTTCCTCAGATCCTGACGCAGTTGTGCCATACGTCAAGCGCTAAGGAGAAACACAACACCAGTACTTATTTATTTTAGCAAGGCGAAGTGCCCCCGTGCCCACGTAACTCCTACAGCATTCCAATAAATCCGTATCCATTAAAGTAAACAGAGTTTAAAACAGTGCCGCTTTAAGCCTTTAATTTATTTTCTCTACACTTCATCAAAATATATTTACCATAAAAGCTGAATGGTAAATTCCTTTTTTTACCTTCGAATTATTTATTTGGTGTGTGACTCGAAAACTATGTATTCGTCTGATTAGTTCACAAAAGTACTTAATATCGACGAGCTTAAGACGGAAGGAGACGGGGAGTCACATACAACAGTTAGTGGAATATCTATATCAGTCTCCCGCGATACTTCCTTTCTCGCAGCACCCTGCTGTATCCTTCCGCCGCTGTTAATGCAGCGGCGTGTTTTACTGTACGGTTGTAGCACGCAGGCAGGTAGTCATCTGTACTACATAAAGAACAAAATGATTTTGATGAGACCAAATAGTCCTCCGAAAAACTTAGGAAAACTTACGTTTGACCCCTAAATATCCAACTGCTCGTTTCACTGTTTCAATAGAAATATTCTGCCCTGGCTGTACGTCCTTGAACAACGAATACATCGTAATTGTATAGTTGCAGTATACGGTTCTTTTGCCACTATGATCGAAGTTCCCCTAAAACTACTTGACTCCTTTTGACTTAAAGGGTATTTCTTGTAATTCTTTCCTATTGCACACTATCGTATTTATCATAACTCATCTTTATGTCGGGTGTTGCCACATTTCATTGTTTGTAATATCGATGCTGTCAGTTTGGCGAAAAGGAAACGCCATAATCTAGGAGCGAATATAACGATGCAGCGCATTGTTTATGAGGACGGCTATGTGTACAGTATGCAGCGATCTCAGGAAGGTGGCGCACACAGTGTATCAGTGACAGCCGAATGGGGATTTTACAAGGCTATGCAGCACAGCTGCTCTGCACCTGCTCTTGTCCGTTTCCAAGACCACTGGCATGGGGAGCAATGCCCATGAACTTCTAAGCAATGTCGGGGTGTGAAGATAGCGCCCGTCATGTTCTTAAGAAACAGGCGTGAGTCTTTGGCTACGTGCTACCATTACTACCCCTTAAGTCCACACTCAATGTTTCACGGCAGTTAGTACAGTTACTACAACACCATGCAGTGTTACAGTAATGACCATCCGCAATGCACGATACAGAGGTTACTCACGTATTCTTTTCTATGTATCTTCCATGAAGACCATATAACATGACCTGTTGAAGGACACAAAGATTCTCACTTACACGTTATAGTTGAAGTAAGTATTTGGATGTGTTTCACAGTGGCCAAACGACTACAATGTATTAATGTTTCCTCTTCCACTACAATCTAATAATTACACTTCCTTTGTTCACCTAAGATGTACATTTGTCATCTAAATTGAACTAACTGGGTGATCTTCACCTATTTGGGTCTGATAATAAATAACAGTAAGGATTTATAGCATTAAGTTATTATTTTACATATAAAATGTGTGGGTAGCTAGTATAATTAACTATAGCTCAGTTCTAATATTAACTTTAATATCTTGTGGCCACTTCATTAGGTACAAACGGTCGGTAACATACAGAGTGGAGAATTACGTTATTACAGCTGAGTACTAACAGTGTGCAGACATGATCAGAGAGGAATTGTGAGACTCGTTGAAGGAAGGCCCAGTGCAAAAATATCAGCTCAGAACAACAGTGCATGGTGTGCAGAATGGCTTCACTGTGCACACAACACATACCCTTAAGGTGGTTCTGGAAAGCAAAGGAGATCATATCTAGTACTTCGTATTTTAGAAAAGAATAGAATAGAATAGAATAGAATAAAATAGAATGCACATTTCTTACAGAATGAAATCTGCAGAGCAGTTTCTAGGATGCGTATAGATCTAGCCATCATAACATAAGAAAAATAAAAAATGCTTAATAAAATGACCACAGAGTTTTTGCATGTCCCAAAAATCCCAAACCCAGAACTGTATAACTTCCCCAGATCCAGTGGGGGGGGGGGAGAAAAAGTTTTAACAAATATTTATTAAATTTTTAATTTGACAGGAAAAGGAAGTTAATAGTGTGGCATGTATTGTGTGGAAAAATATGAGAAAAAACTTCCTCTAGGCAGAACAAAAACGAATTACTGGATCTCAGGAAGATACTCTTTTGTCTCTGCCGCTAATGTACCTCCTCATCAATGTCAGAAAACAGCAGACACTCCAGACCACACAGGCTGTTTTCTTTCCCTCTCCAGGTGAGATAATAGTTTCCATTAAGGTAGTTTGGCTGGATTGTTTATGAACATATTGTATTTGAATACTGATTTTTGAACATGGTTATTCAATACAGAACACATTCTAAGCGTAGAATAGGCCTAACTCAATTTACTGCTCCTCCCACTCCTAGGTTCGAGAGTCCAATAGAATGTTCCTTTATTTTTTTGCACTTAAAAATGTCACTCTTTAAAATTGTAATTATTATTTATATTTAATTTAGCCTAGCAAAACACTGAAACTAGACAAATTGTGACATTTTTTTACTACATTTCTCAGGTTTTAATAGTTTTAACGCACACCAAAACCAGTACAGGTATCAATAAACCAGGGCCAATCGTATGAAATAAAAATATATCAGTCATTACAGTTACAGTCGTCGACGAGACCCATTACAATGTAAGCCTATAATGCAGAGTGAACCCGAAGCCTCGCTGACTGACAAGGCGGAGGGATACAAGCACACCAGGCAAGCATGATCATTATTACCCCCTCCCCCCCAAAACACGCACGCCCCTCCTTCTCCTCCTACGCATTCGTTTTCACCTACTAGCTCTCTCATTGGCTAAGTGAAAGAAGCACTTGCTTTTTATTGGCTACATTTTCATCAATCTTCCCAGCGTTCCGATCATGGTAGATTGCGCTTCACTTCTACATTGTATGGTTTGACTGAACTAGTTACCTTTTACATTAAGCGGAAAGGGGCGAGAATTGTTTTTCTATTAAACGCTGAGGACGAACATTTTTGTCAACGTCAACTTTTATATGTTTTTAAATTAAATAATTACATTTTATATGTTCCAGATGTGGGCACACCGTTTCTGGGTAAGTGAAGCGATATATTTTCTTTTTGGTTTTTGTCGACTGCATGCCAGTTGTTTTTTTTTTGTCATTTTAAAAATGCCTCTTCGGTTCCCTGACACAAGGAGTTGCTATATCCAAACGCGATGTGGCACAGCCGGACGCGAACGTTTCGATAAAGTGCGCAGTTCCTCGGCCACTCGCATGTTTTTCTCCCCGTGTAGTTAACGGCGAGACCGTATTTGACGGAAGAGTTGAGGGTAATGGGTGTCGTCTTCCTGACTGATTGTGAAATGTTGTTCGATCGGGGTTAGGTATAGGTTACGCGTTTTTTGCCCCCCTCCATGTTGATGTTTCGGAGTATGAATTTGCCTTTTGCGCTTGGCGGAGGTGCGCGCCGAGCCGCCGGAGGAGCTGTCAGCGGCAGATCGGCGACGGGCACCTTGGCTCGCTCTGCATTTACGCGGAAGCTGTGCTCTACACTGTTATTGGCACGTTTTATTATCTTCGTCATCATCGTCAACAACAACAACAAGAATGAGTAATAATAATAATATCAACAATAATAACAACCGGCAAAAATACTACCGACAATATGAGTGAATAATAACATTATTATTATTATTATTATGATAACGAAGCATTTCTCTGATTTTAGAATTAGTGAGACAGTAGAATAAATGGTAATTAACTTCCTCGTCTGTCGATACAGATTCAATTTCAGTACGGTACATGTTGTACTGTGTTTAACTTTATTATTGGCCTGATGTTATACCGTCGTTCTTCTTGCCCTTGGTGTGGACTAGTAAAAGCTTCCGATTTAAGGCGCACGTCTGATCGCGGGGACAACACTGATTTTTTTTCTTCTTTTTTTTAGTCCCATTCAGTTTAGTTGACGGTTGTAGATATCTGTCTATTGTAATGTAATGTAATGTGGAGTCAGTCGTGTGTTTTACTTTTTGTGCTTCAAATCTAGTCGCCTTTGTTTTTACGAGCTGA
Source organism: Isichthys henryi (assembly GCA_026776945.1). Taxonomy (NCBI): domain Eukaryota; kingdom Metazoa; phylum Chordata; class Actinopteri; order Osteoglossiformes; family Mormyridae; genus Isichthys; species Isichthys henryi. Next base: position 11,701,502 of record JAODJX010000049.1, on the reverse strand, counting down.
ATTTTTCACTAAGATTTGCAGACGTTTGGGATGCAGGGCGAAGTACAGTAAATAGTTTTCTTTACAGAAATGGACTTTTATGTTGTCTATGTCGCATCTGTTTCTGGTGTCAGTGATGTGAGGAAACATTCATTTTACACGAAAACCGTTTAGTTCATGGTGATAAACGTATCAAATCAAGTCAATCATATAAATATTTAATAAAACTGATCAGTTGTTTCGGGGATACCGTTCAGGAGTCGAAGCGGTTGCTTTGTGACGTTTAATGCCTTCTCCATATCATTCCAAATTGACTTTTCTAAATTACATGTCCCATGTTAAATGGGTAGACGTCAATGTCAAGTTGGTCTTGCGGTTTTGATTGGACAGCCATAGAGCTGGTGAAGCAGAGGGAGAAGCACAATGCAGGAATCTGTTGAAGGGTAAAAGAGCGTAACTGAGCTAGCTCCGGGAGAGAGCAATTAGCCGTTGTGGATGTGTGGGTTTGCGAGGCACAACAACTGATACAGTTGCAATTTGTCAAAAAAATAAGCAAAAAAACCTAAAGGTATGTTGCCTACTTTTATTAAAACACCTTTTGCTATGGCATGTTTTGACATCAGTGGGACACGCAGAGCCTTTTTTGCGTGGCCGCTGTTGCGTCCATCTGGACGCGCGTTCTCGTGGGAGCTGCGCGCACCGGTGCCGCGCGAGGGCCGCCGTGACCTTTGATATTCCAACGTCGCGCGTCACTCATCGCGGATCAGAACGCGGCCCCTGCAAACACTTATCTTCAATATGTCTGTTCAGTAACCGTTGCCGCACCAGATGGGACGTTGCCGTCACCTAAAATGGGTGAGCGCAAATGAGGGGAAAGGAGAGAAAAAAAAAAAACGAAGAATAATGATTTGCATGAGGCCTGGCGCTCTCTTTCAAACTGAATGGGATTCGAAGGGCCACAGCGGCAGGGGTCTAGACAAAAATTAAAAAAATATTACATCATCATTGTTAAAATGTGAGGCTTTTCCTTACTGAAAAATAGAGGCCAGTTTACAGGCCCGATTAAAATTACCTAGCAAAGGGAGACCTACTGTGCCTCTTGGAGAAGCCGAGACCATCTCTGTAACCGCTAGGGGAATATGACTGATAAGGAGCGAAAGTAGCATTTCGGGGGGGTGGAGATTGTGTAAGAGGGAGGGAGATGGAGGAGTGAGGCTGGCAGGACTAGCATGATGTCCTGGGAGCGAGCACGTCAGAGCGGCAAGCGGGGCCGGCCTGGACAGGTGGCAGGGAACCCCGATGCTCTGCAGGAAGCCCCCACGCTGCGTCTACATCACCGGGGGCCAAATCCTTATGCTGGCACCTCTCTGGAAATAATGGGGGAAAAAACTAGAGCATAACTCCTGAAACAGCCTACCTGACTTGTACTAGCTGGAATCGATTTAATTGGGTCCGCCCCTCTGTCTGTTGGTGTCATTTTACTTGTTGACAGGACAGTTGTATCCAAATCTATGTGCATTGCTAGCAGCTTCTTGCCTTATCTGTTGATACAAAAGGATATTTGTGTGTGTGTGTGTTTGGGGGGGGGGTGGGGGGATCGAGGTAAAACTACCCTGGCAGATTCCCGCCTGGGATGTGCACTGGCAGCCTCCTGGTTGAGGAATCTGCCTTTGGCCAGTTTTCTGCCTTCTGTCGGTTTATCGGTAATCGCATCTGTTATGCTGCCAGCCATTTAAGGCGTCGGGATACACAGAATGCTAGAACGGCACGCCACTGCGCGACCCAGGCAAACACCGGTGCCACCCCACGAGCAAACACCGGGATTAGTACGCCTCTGTCGCTTTATTATTCTTCTCAGATCTCACGTTCACTATCACTGGCAGTTAACCAGCCACTCGCCTGACAAGAGGAAAGCTGTGCTTGGAGAGTATTTCTCCTCCTGACATAAGTTCAGCCCGGGATGGGTTTTATTATTTATTGAGATGTGACACAGGAGATGGTGCTTCTGTGCTCTGCCGCTGGTACATTGCGGGGGGGGGTCCCCCAATCTGCTCTTAGAGCTTAGGGGCTGTGCTGAGGCCTCCAGTACCATCGCAGGACTGGCACTAGGTGACTCTATCTTCATGATTTTAATGAAGAAGTTCATGTTCTGGAAATTTCCTTCCTTTTTTTTTTTCCTGAGGATAAAGCTAATTGAATAACAGATGAAATCAAATGATTCACGCAGAGAATCTTACCGTTTTTTTGAGCTGATGTTCAAGGCTGTCCACTGGCTCGTTTTCGGGTAGAATACCGACGGTAGAGGGAGTCTCTAGTTGACTTTGCTCACACCCCCTCGGCTGTAGGCTACAGGAAAGTCAGCTGCCTGTCTGCCTCTTCTGTGGATACCGCCTCCATCGTTTTTTTTAGGACTGTAGAAAATGGATTCCTCGCTGCAGTCTGCCCTGTCAGGATCAGACCCCAACAAGCGGGACTTTCCATGGTCAGCACATGGCTCACGCCACAGCCAGTACACCCCCCCCCCCCCCCCCCCCCGGGCCCCCCCACCCCCCCCCCCCGACAACCAAGGGCCGGCCCACCCGCGGGGAACGGGCGCACGG
>JAODJX010000049.1:11665167-11678237 GCA_026776945.1 Isichthys henryi | reverse complement strand
AAATTTTTTCCCACTCACCCTGAAAAAACAAGTACCTTAACTTGTTTTGTTAGGGCCTGGCCCGTTTTTGCTACAGCGAAGTTTGTCCCCCCCCCCCCCCCGTGGGATGCTCCCCTCCGTTGCCCCGGCAATACTCCCTCGAGCTGAGCCCACTTTGGAGTGTCAAACAGACTCGGTGGATGTTAGGGCCTGTCATATGCCCACTTTGTGATCCATCTTGGGAGGCGAGCGCCGCTCAGGCACGCCTCCGCAGGTCACCGTGTGACCTGCGGTTGCCTGGATACGTGCTCGCCTTCCTTGGCAGGCTCGGTGACGGCTCCGCTCCACGCAATCAGACCGCTGCGCTTGCCGAGGGTTACATCAGCGGATCTCCATAATGCTTACCTGGCTCACAATTAGATCCTGTTGCCTTTGCTGTCTTCAGCAGATGTAGGTTGAGTCTGATGAAAGACCATATGGCAGAATGTGTGGACCGTGTGACTCATAGCTTCACAGGGGATTGTGGGAAGGGGGTGGGGGGGGGCAGCGCAGGTGGAATGCTGCTCTGAAGTATGGACGAGGATTTGGTTATTGGGCCTGGAGGAGGAGGGTCAGAGCCACCACCGCAGGCTGCTAGCATGGGTTTCGGTTGACGTTTAAAGGTGCACAGAAGTGCAGCGACCTCCGTCACCAATGAAACGTACCAGAAGCCGACAGCCTGCCCAGTGGTTTGGGGACAGGCTCTCGGGCTAAGCCCCTGGGGATGTCGCTAAGCCTTGGGATTGCCCCGCCCCCTGCCCCCTATCCCCCAGTGTGGGATGTGACGCGGGGCGACAAGCCGGCCTTGCTCTCATAGCGCCCTGGGCTTGCCCGGGCCAAATGCCAAACTGCACCGCAGTGAACCAGAGAGAGGGACTGACTCAGGAGGGGAGGCCGCTGGCGATTGGCTCAGCTGGGCAGAGGGGGCAGGCCAGGATGAGGAGGCTGCTAGAGATTGGCTCAGCCGGGGAGAGGGGACCAGCCAGTCACAGACTGATGGGAGCTCTGTGGGGGAATTTTGCCCTGACAACACGGCTGTTGCTGGAAAATGTGCACCAGGGTAGGGGTGGGTGAGGGTGGTGGGGAGGTCAGAGGAGAAGGGGCACCAGCTTTACCTACCTGACCAGCAAATGGTTACTCCTGTGAGGGACGCCTTGGGGCTGCAGGACCATGAAGCTCACAGCTGCACAGATGAGAGTGCTTCCCGTAAAGGGGGTAGTGTGTGTGTGTGTGTGTGTGTGTGTGTGTGTGTGTGTGCGCATGTGTGTGTGCGCATGTGTGTGTGTGTGTGGGGGGGGGGGGTCAGATATACATACAAATTGAATATTTTGACGTTGTGGGGTTGCGGTTGCAGTCATAAAACTAGAAATTGCAAAAGACGTGTATTTTGTTTGGTTACTTACGGTTAAGGTTAGGGCTGGGTGGGGGTTAAGCTTGTTATTTTTGAGATTAGAGTTTTGCCCATAGAAATGAATGGACAGTCCCAACAAAGATATGAATATAGGTGTGTGCTGTCTGCCTGCCTGCGTGTGTGCATGCGTGTGTGCATGAAAATCTTGCCGCTTCACCAGCTAGAGCAGCGGTAGCTCACTTACCACGTGGTCCTGCATTGGGTATCAAACATCTGAGCGGTGGTAGTAATTTTGAATATCACTCGTTCTGGTGCAGCGGACATGCAGGCTGCTCATTTGACTGCGGCGTCTCTCTTAAACGCCACGCCAGGCCACAAGCTGCGTCATGGCCTTAAGCCGCATGGCCGCTCTCGCAGGAAGTGGGCAGCGGTTCTTTTTTTTTTGTCCCTTTCTGCTTGCGCCCTGCTCTTCTCGCTCGCCACCAACGTTCACGGTTTAGACCCAGGCCCCCTCCCCCCGTCCACCTACACCACCGACATTGTGTGGTCTGTGATCAGAGTTTCATAGGTGCCTGTGTGGATGTCAATAGGGCCTGTTGCTGGGGTGACTGCTTTTGCAATCCAGAATGATTCTGAGATAACCTCAGCAGGTATTCCCTCACTGCCGCCCGCTGTTCAACAGAAAGGGCTGCGTGCGCGTTTGGGGGGAGATCTGAGGACTGGCTAAATGAGAGACACGTGCGTAATTGGACAGATGGGGTGCGGTTAATGAAAAGGGAAAAGAAATGAACCATAGCACTTGGATCAGTTTCATTTGGTTCGCAAACCTTCAACCATACATCAGTTTTTTTTCGTCCTGTATCTTTTGTGTCAAAAGATACAGGACGAAAAAAAACTGATGTATGGTTAGTTACCATGACGACACCATACCATACTTGAAATGGCATTGATCTGAAGTTTGTCATTGGGCCATTTATAAATGATGGACAGATGGTTTGTGTATGTGTATGTAAACATAAAAATATACATATAGGTAGGAATATAATGTGGCTTCTTCACAAGCGTAGGTGGAGGACAGGCGCACTGAATAGCAAGAGGTCAGAGGGCTTGAAGTGGTGAATGTAATGAGCTGAGCAGAGCTGTCGGTACAGGGAGGTGGGGATGGAGTAACAGAATGTGGGAAATAGTGGCAGCGACCCCGGAATCGAATGCGTTAGGGAGTGAAGCTTAGCAAGATGCTATTGGTTAGCTCACCTGTACGTCATTGCCGTGCCGCAAATGTTACTGAGGTGTCTGTGTAGGAAGAAGTATTTCCAACGTACTACCTGGAGCGTAAGAATTAATAAGCCCTGTGCCTTGCTGGAGACAGCTGTCTGCCGCTTAAGGAAGGCTGGGCTGCTGGAAGCGTCCTTAACCGTGGTTCCTCTGAAGGGCGCGGAAAAATGGGCCAATTCCTGAGCCCTGCTTTTCACATTTAACCTATATTTCAAACTTGAGATTGAGGCTCAAGTTCTGCCACCAGCAAAAAGGAGAAGGAAACCTGCAGGAAATGCGTCTCTCGCTGTGCTCTTGGTTCCCGCAGCAATGGATGCAGCATTTCGGCTGCCTCTGTTTACAGAAGGGGCTATAACTCATTGGGTGGGGGGGTTATACTGCGTTTCCTTCCCATTTTAGCTTGGTAAGCTGTTTGAAATGGAAGCTCATAAATGATGTGTGAAACCTGGACATACGGAATGTTTTAACTGGGCCTGATATAGTAAACATTGTCCGGAAGTCAGAATGGGTACATCATTCGTAGGTTTATTGAATTACTTCATACGGATCTCTAAAAACAACCAGAAAAATGTTATGCATGCCAGACTGAGGCCAGATGTGCCTGTCTCTGGTAGAAGTACCCATCCAGCTGTGTGCTCAATCCATCCTCCTCTTCCTGTTTCTGTGTCACGGGCAGACATTGAGGAAGAAAGGCTTCAACGGCTGTGACAGTCCCGAGCCAGATGGCGAGGACTCTGTCGACCAGAGTCCCCTGAACGACGACACCTACCGCAAGAACAGTGAGGAGCTGGACGTGCTCTTCAAGAGATACAGCGTGAGTCGCCCATTTCCCTCCCTTCTCTCCCTTTCTACTTCCCACCCCCCCCATCCTTGCTTAAGAAATCTGGGAACTGCAGAATGAGGGTTGCATTGCTCTACAGTTCACAAGCACCCATTTCCTACGCCTGGCCTTCTTTTCGCATGGCACACCTCGCACGGACAACAGAAAGATCTAGCACACAGCTGCGGTGGTTGGCAGTCAAGTAATCCCAGTGTGGAAGCTATCAGCCAAGATAAACTTGCATATCCCCATTTCTGCCTGCTAGGAAGGGAGGCAACCTGGAACTTTACGAGTTTGCTTTCCCTGTTTTCGTTTTATGTTTTGAGGAGCCCATTAATTGCTGTTTGTGCCAGAGACAAGCCACGCAAACCCCCCTCCCTAGTTGTATTTTTTTGTCATTTGTTGTCACATAGGAGCCCCCTCCAGACCCGTTAGCTGCTACCTGGTAGCGTGACTCAATATCTGCGCTGCCTGTTGTGAAATGACTAATGAAGCGGTAGGATTTCATGAGGTCAAAAAGTTATCGTTCTTAAATTGTTACTTACACTTCACGAGCTTAGGATGTCATTCTAAGTTACTGTGTTATTAGGGGGAAAGTTGCACTGTACGTTCTTTTTTATTGAAATGTCCTCTAACAAAGGCGAAGATGACGTTCGCGTAGCTGGCCGCAATATCGCCCTATCTGCTACACTACGTGACTGATAAGAGATTGATTGAGATGCTTCTGTAGGCTTCTAGGACAGAAAGTGAATGGAACTAGGACATCCGTTTAATTTGTTTCGATACCCTTCATTGTGGGCAATTCACCAGAGTGAAGCTAAGCGCTGAAAAATGGGTTAGTGCTACTGCAGACTTGGGCTTGCCTTTGGTCCAGACTGCTGGGGGGGGGTCCGCATCCGAGGGGTCGGTACGTTAGCAACTTGCATAGTTTTAACCATTCAGCTGAATGAGTCCAGCTATGTAAGTTGCTAACGGAAGCGTTTGGGAAATGCACCCCTGGATGGGTAGCTGCAGGCTTTCGAGAGGATCCCCTCACCATTAGGATCGGTCGCAGAAGCTTAGAGATCTTTCCTCAGAACCTTGTGGTTGGGTGAACTCCATAAAGACTCCTACGCCCAAGAAGGAAGCGGTGTCATCGCTGGAGCCTAAAGTGGCTTGTGCTTCCTTTTTCAAACCGTGCTCCTAACCTCCGTGTGCTTGGCTGGTGTGTGGTGCTGTAGTCCTTGTCTGTGATCTTGGCCACCCACTTGTATCCTGACAGGAAGTGACACGCCACAGATTCGTGTATTACAACCCTGCCAAGGCCTTTAGAGGCCTGCAACCTGCTGATGGCAGAGTTGCATCTGCATGGGTCGGTTTGTCGTTAACTTCTGCAGAGGAATGTTTTAAAACCAGGTCTTTCTCAGTTTTACAGCAAGAAAACAACTTACCAGGAAGCGAAAGAGCTAGTAAGCAGGGTTGCAGCCACTGATTTTCTTTAGGCAGAGTTGAGGACAGACATGGTGATTTATGTTGAAGCAGGACCCTTAATAAGTGGCCTGGAGGGTATTGAGGATCTGTGACAAAAGGAGAGCAGAGGCTGAGATCTTTCAGATTGAGACCAAAGCTCCACTTCACCGGTGTTGCTCATGTCGTTTAGGCATAAGGGAAAGCTTAGCCAATTAAGACGAGTGATTAACCACAAGTGGGGGGTGTCTGGGAATAACAATGCCAAGGGGTGGGGGTCTTTGCCAGTGGGTTTAGTTAATATGCCCATCGTTTAGTTTTACCTTTCTCATTTTCTTTAATGGCTTTTGTTGGGATAAAATAGCGGCAGTTATGGTTTGTCATTTGACCTTATGTCTCAGGCTATAGTGAATCAGCCTTTGTAAGACATTGTGAGATGGTTAGTCCATTTAACATGCAGATATCTGTGAAACTTGCATTTAATGAGAAAAGAATTCCTTTGGCCAAAATGAATCCATTCATCCATTCTTTTTCCAAACCGCTTATCCTACTGGGTCGCGGGGGGTCCGGAGCCTATCCCAGAAGCAATGGGCACGAGACAGGGAACAACCCAGGATGTGGGGCCAGCCCATCGCAGGGCACACTCACACACCATTCACTCTCACACGCACACCTATGGGCAATTTAGCTACTCCAATTAGCCTCAGCATGTTTTTGGACTGTGGGGGGAAACCGGAGCACCCGGAGAAAACCCCACGACGACATGGGGAGAACATGCAAACTCCGCACACATGTGACCCAGGCGGAGACTCGAACCCGGGTCCCAGAGGTGTGAGGCAACAGTGCTAACCACTGCACCACCATGCCACCCCCAAAATGAATCCAGCAAAACCAAAAGATTTGCATGGTTATGGTAGATTTGCAGAGACCAAAGCCTACAACCAAAATGGACAGATTTTCAATAAAATACATTTTATTGGAAATGTAGCATGTCATCTTTGTAGAACAGAGATACATTATCAATCACAGCTGGGAAATTCCCCTTTCGTTTTGCCCTATACAGGTGAGAGTGGGCTTGGGGGTCACAGTAAAACAGGCAGCCATCTTGTTCCCAGGGAGCTGGGGGTTAAGGGCCTTACTCAAAGAGCCACAGACTGGGCTGGGCTGGAACCGAAAGCCTTCCGGTCACAGCCACAGGGGCTTAGTCCACTGAGCCGCAGGGTGTACCTGTTGGGTCTTGTTTTAAGTTTTTGGCAGAACAACTCTATGTACATCTTTGCTGACAGGGCACAGAAAAACGCCGAACCTCGGGATCGGTCAGGAAAGCTTCTCAGGGTTTCACGCTCTGGTCTGATTCCCAGGTCCATCTGGAGTCATCATGATAGTTTAAGACTCTCTTGGGGGTTTTCATGGAAGTTCCAGTGTAGAAGTGGGTCAACAACATTTCATTAGCACATATATTTATGTGTCTGCAGGGAATTCAATCAATTTTTATCTCTTAGGTTCCTTCTGTTTTGTTTGTGTTCATTCTGGTTTTTTTTTCTGTTAGATTCTTAAATTATTAATTAGCTTATGTGTTGTTTGCCTTCTGCGTTTGCGTACTGGTTGAGGAAAAAGCTGTACGGACAAATTGCTGTGTGCTAGCATTTGTAATAAACAAACAAACAAACAAAATTGGTAGATTACTCATTTTAAAGTGAATTTTTTTATCTTAGAATTGTGTACATCTCTCTCTGCCCTTCTCAAGCTTACTGCTGCTTTGATATTCAAATATGCAAGCAGAGAATTGCTGGTGGAATACGTTTCAAATTTATGCATCACCTAAAGTAGATGCATGAATGCCACTGAACCTCTTAGCCCAGCTTGGAAGCCCTGTAAATCTTAGACAGTCTCTGCAGAGGTTTGTCTGTAACACCGTCAAATCTACTTTAGTTGGAAAAAATGTGTATTAACTAGGGTTCCATTTTCGCATCACCCCTAAAGCGGGGTGATGCGTCCCACTGAAAGAACCTTCCAGAATATTCCATTGGCCACACAGACTTCCGTACGAAGGATGTGCGACTGGGCAGTTTGCCTCTAGCAGCCTGGTCCAGCGCTCCACAAAAGGCATCCTTCAGCGAGGCAATCAGAGGAAATCTGTGAGGGGTATAGGCGGCTACGAAACCAGTCCCCCTCAAACTGGGTCCTGTTCCGGACATGCGAGCCCCAGTCTGTCCCACATTCTAAATATAGGGTCCTTGGAGGAGTGGGGGGAGGGGGACGGTTCGCCATAATAAGGGAGCATTTGGTGCAGCGTGTTCGGTACAGAGCCGTGCACCACAGGGAACAGGCGCGTAACCAAAGTACAACGTCAGTGACTCAGGTACCGCAAGCAAGCGCAGCCCCTGTTCAGGCTGGCTTCACTCAGCAAACATCCACCTCCTCGCCTTCATTTCAATAGTTACAATTAATACATTTCATCTCTGATTTCTCCCCAAGTGTGAAATTCCAAAGGTCTCATTTATCCAGCGCTGGGTTCCCCGCTGTGTGCCCTGCAGCCTGCATCAGTTATAACCCCAGAAATTCTAATTCAGACACCCAAATAAAACCCCCACAACAAATTTTTTTTAAGCCGGAATCGCAGTGTAGTAATATTATTCAACGACTTCTTAGAAAACTCATTTTGCAAGTGTCAAGCCGATATAAGAGTATGGTTGTGTGCACGCCACGTAATGGCAGTGTGACAGTTACACATTAGGGATGGAGCCATTTGCTGCGTAAAGATGAGTGGTTTCCTGTTATTTCTGGACACTGGCTGTTTCTGGATTGCCTACGTTGCTGGGAGCATCTCCAGAGATCTATACTTAGAAAAATTCTGTAAATGGCCGAACATATGCCAGGCAAACTGACTAAGAAAGCATATAGCGAATCCTCTCCATTTTTTGGTTATGTGACGAATGCGGCCATAATAACCAACATAAAAATAATTTTTTTCTACCTATATGCCTCTATTATTTTTCATTCTTGCCTGTGACTTGCTTAGATTACTGTGGATTCAATAGCTATGTGATCATTTTCATTCACTGTTGTGCAGCCACTATCGTATACCTATACAATGTGTAACTATTAACTGGGGAAACATTATTCATTTATAGTAGGATTTTATATACATATTTGTTGTTTTATTTAGAACAGATTGAAATGATTTTGTAGCTTACATTTTCCTTCTCACTTTGCGTTTTCCAAATATTTCACCTGAAACGACTGAAGATGATACGATGCACAGTTAAAATATCGAATTCTTATGCTAAAAGTTGCATGTGATCAGAGAATTTTGAGTAAATACTGACCTGGACGGCCAGTGATTAGATACCTGCCATCCAGCTTGTATCTGCTCACCTTTCCCATTCTTCTCTGTTCTAGTCCACGGTGGCCCCTCCCGCATTCTCCATGCCTGTCACGGTCCCAGTGTCCAATCAGAGCACCCTACAGTTCAGCAACCCTGGTGCGACCTTGGTAACCACCTCCTTCGTGACTTCATCGCTCTCAGATCCCCGCCTACTGTCGCCACAGCAACCAGCTCTCCAGAGGAATACAGTGTCTCCAGGGTTACCGCAGAGACCAGCCAGTGCAGGTGAGAAAGCTCACCAAATGGGGAGCATCTATTATTGTGGATAAAGATAGTTTACAATGGGTTGACAAGTAAATGCAGTGAAATAATATGACCCAAAATATTAAGCAGTGCAGAGAAGACAATTAAGGATATTAAATAAAATGGTCCATAAAAATGAACTGGAATGGTCTGATAGCCCTGTTATGTGATTTGGTCATGGGGTATTTTTTTGCTAAGTGGCTCTCACTCTCTGTCAGTGACAGTGTCGGTGACGGTGACCATGCTGGCTGTACTTAGCAGTATGTGATAATGTTGGAATGTGAACCTCACTCTCCCAAAGCTTGGCGCAGGCACTGAGGTTCTCCTGTCTCCTCCCCACAGGAGCACTTCTGGGAGGGGACCTGAGTAACTCGAATGGGGCCTGCCCTAGCCCAGTCGGTGAGTGATGGGGGGGTGATTTACCATAATAAGGGAGCCTTTAGGGTGGGGAGCACAATGACTTTTCCCTCATGGTCCTCATCCTCACCTGAATAGCTTGACATCACCGCAGGTGAACTGGGGCTCAAGAGTCAAGTCGGGCTTTATTGTCACGCCAGTCATATTGAGTATGCAGCATACGATGGAGTGGAATAATATATTCCCCAGGACTGCAGTGTTAGTGCAGAGGAAGACGGGACAAATGCAAAAAAAACCCAAAAAACAAAAAAAGTGTGACATCATACACGCACGATGTTAAATATAAACAATGCAGGAATGTTTAGAACAGGCAATGGTGGGAGCAGCAGAGTCACACATAAATAGTAAGAATGAGTGAATAATAATTCGATTTAATTCCTCTGCCCTATTGTATCCAGTTTCATTTCTAGAAGATTCTACAGTTCAGTGTGATTCTCCTCAAATATTGATGCAAATAAGGATGTGGCATTAAGATTTGAGTACAACCGCTCACCCCCATTCTGCTTTTCAGTGGAACGTTGAAGTTAGGTTAGATAAAAGAAATGCACGTAGCCTGAGGAACGGACAGGCAAATGCCAGACCGCATAAACCACGGGCCACGTCGTTAGCCGTGAACCCGGGTCAGTGTTAGTGACTCACAGGACCTCTGCTGTCTCCGGGGCGTGGAGCAGGGGCACGTGGGCCTCTCGCGTGAAGGATCTCGCAGGGCGTGATTCTCGAAATATGTGGCAGAGCAGCCCCACCCATTTCTGCGCCGCGGAATGTTTCCTTTAGGGAGATCAAAACAAAGGACGTCTTTAGCCATTAGCCGTCTTAGGCGGGGACCTCGGATGTGTACACAAACACGCCGCGCAAAAACAGACGGCGAAGGCCCATCCACATCCCCGTGCCTCTTTGTTGAGTCCTCTCGCATTGCAGTGTTCTCCCAGATATCCAGGATAGCGGTGTCCCGCATTGCTTCCCGGTCTGTTACCGTCTCACGGGCCGGTCTTGTGACCCTCAGCTGCCAAGCTCAAACAGGTGTGTCTATGTCCAACCAGTGAGAGAGAGACATGAATGGTCTGTACTGACAACACCACCACCCCCCCCACCCCCCACCGCTGCTGCCCTCAGCTGTTCCCCCAGATCTCAGCGGGGAGCAACCAGGCGGGTGGGGGGTGCGCACATTGTCACCGGCCCCTCCTCAGAGGTGTCACCGACAGCCAGCGCAAGTGTCATATTTCGGGCTCCCGTGTTGAGTTCTGTTCATGAGGAACAATGTGTGACTCTCGCCATAAAGTCGATGACACTGTGCCACATGAGCTGGGTTCCTTCTGTTATTTTTGTTCCGCAGCAGCCACATCTGGTTGGTTGCCCACACTAAAGCGGACTACAGGCTTCTCAGCACTGCCTCTGCAGAACACTCGCAATTCCTGCAAAACTTCTTTTTAACACAAACAAGGATCTGATGCGAAAGTAAAATTCAGTAAATTACCATATAAGGTGCAAAGCAGAGGAAGATGGTGGCGGAGTTTTGCATCGTCGACGCAATCGTTCTTGTGTTTTTGATTCGCTACAGCACAGCAACCGGACTCCAGATTAATCTCCCCTTCCTCCCAACACAGACTCCTCCTACACCCCCCCCCCAACCCCCCACCCTCCCTGCTGAGCTCTCAGCTGTTGCACTGGCCCAAACTCTGGGAATGTCATTGCTGACGTCACTCCCAGCATTCCTGGCATTCCCACGCCCTGGCCAACAGGAAATGGGAGACGAGGGAGGAGAGATCAGACCGTGGACTCGGACGCACTGGGACTCAGGCTCTTGGGGGCAGATGGAAACCAGCGCTGGGGAGCTGGCAGTCTTCCCCTCCCCCTTTCTGTTCATGGGCCTGGATGTGGGTTATAGGTGAAGATCCACGCTGGAGCTCCTGCATGTGTAGCCGCTGTTCCGTTTTCTCCGAGAAGCAGGCTGCACAGCTCACTGCGCAGGGCCGTTTGCAGTGTCAATTTAAAGATGCAGAAGAAACGGAACAGGCACACCGTGTCAAAAGTCATTTGCGATTGACGCAGCAAGTCCGTGTACCATGCCCTGCAGGAGTGTGCTGAACTCCACGCACCCTGTTCCCCGACCTCAACTTTAAGACAAAGTGTCTGTTTCTGCCGCAGAGTCCCTTCTGCTTGTCTATCTTGCAGTGACAGCCGAGCATTTCAGGTGTGGCTGTCAATCAGACTGCTACCCTCTGCAGTCGCGCTGCGTAATGCTGTTTACGATGAGTACTCCTGTCGTGTTTCCCTCTCGTCCAGCCATTCCCCATACGCGCACACCACCCCTCAGGACATCTGAGTCAAGATGGAGTTTTAGTGGAACTAAGACAAGTTTTCTGGCTGCAGTATGCTTCACAGTGCTGCCTGCACTGACACACAAAGAGTGTACAGTGTTTCTCTGGCGCCCCTAGTGGTGGTTGAAGCACTTTTCACATGTCTCTGGTTAATTCCTAGGGAAGGTTTTGGTGAGTTTAGGAAGTTTTTCCAACTTTGAATCCCCTTCTAATTATACTCAATTTGTACTCTTCTGTTGTATTCCTGTGGGCATGCAGCACATAATGTAGAGAGTAACACATCGGAGACAAGCAAAGGTTGTTGGTTCCGTTCAGTGGGCAGTTCTAATTATGTGCTGAGCTCCTCTGGGTAATAATACTCTGAGTTTTAATAGAGGCAGATTATATGACTTTACCTGCCTCTGTAATTTATAAATAGTTTTTTTTCCCTCTCCTCTCATACAGCAAATGGGTACATCAGCGCCAGGGCTTCTCCAGGCCTCCTGTCTGTCTCCAACGGCAACAGCCTGGGGAAAGTAGTTCCGGCCAAGTCTCCGCCCCCATCGAGCCCTCAGATGGTGAACAGCCGTAAACCGGACCTCCGGGTCATCACGTCCCAGAGTAGCAAGAGTCTGATGCAGCTGGTGAGCAGAATCGCTTCGTTTAGATGGACCCGGCCTGAATGGACACCAGTTATCATTTAAAGTGGCTCTTGGGCGCTTCCGTTGGACGAGATTAGCCTCCATGTTTTCCCTCAAAGCTACGTTTTGAGTCCTATTTAAAAGGGAAAGACATTCTTTTAACAAAGACTTTTATTGATGTCTTGGTTCAGATCCTTTTTTTTTTTTTTTTTTTTTTTTTTACAAGTAATTTTCATTCAGTGATTATTTTTTTGACAATTTTACTTTTTTTTTTAGTTAAATTACCGTAACTGTATAATATTATTTTGTAAAGTGACACTACCAGCCTTGATTAGTAAGATTAGTATCTTTAAACCCACGTTGCCATTTGTTATTTCGGCCTGCATCCGCAATGGTAATGATAATTCTGGCATTAAATGATTAAATGATAATTATGACGCATTAAATGTGTAGTTTGAAGCAGCTCAGCAGTGATTACTGACTAGAATGTTGTTGGATGGCTCCTTTTCTGAGACTGAATGATTTGAGGTGTACAACCCCCCCTCCCCAATCCCTTTCACTGGTCGTGAATCGTGTTCACCGGTGGTGACTGGTGTTCACTGTTGGTGCATTGGGGTGCATGTAGGAGCATGTGGGTGCATGGAGGATCATGGGGGTGCATGGAGGAGCATGGGGGTGCAGGAGGGAGCATGGGGGTGCATGGAGGAGCATAGGGGTGCATGGAGGAGCATGGGGGTGCATGAGGGAGCATGGGGGAGCATAGGGGTGCATGGAGGAGCATAAGGGTGCATGGAGGAGCATGGGGGTGCATGAGGGAGCATGGGGGTGCATGGGGGAGCATAGGGGTGCATGGAGGAGCATGGGGTCTGTCTGCACACGCACAGAGCAGGGGCGAGCTTCAGACCCCTTCAAATGAAATGAAATGAAATGATGTTTTAATTGCCATTTGCACAAATACACTGGTGCTGCTTTCGTTTTCTCATATCCCATCATGCTCTCCTGGGAGACATGAACACATACAGGTTTACAAAAAGCTTTGAGTAAACTTTGTGTCTAAGCAAAGGTCAGGCATTTATCCACCTCCACTGGTCATGGGCCTCACTCAACGGTCCAGTGGAGGTGGGGGGTTTATGGGCCTCACTAAGGCGATTGGTGGGGGGGGGGGTGTTTGTGT
>JAODJX010000049.1:11607839-11642147 GCA_026776945.1 Isichthys henryi | reverse complement strand
TGAGTGTGCCCTGCGATGGGCTGGCCCCCCATTCTGGGTTGTTCCCTGCCTCGTGCCCATTGCTTCCGGGATAGGCTTCAGACCCCCCGCGACCCAATAAGGATAAGCGGTTTGGAAAATGGATGGATGGATGTCTACTATGGGTTCTGTAGAATAAGTAGTTTGCCATATGGCAAATGATTTAGGAGTAGCTGGTAAAACTAATAATAATAAAGCAATATTTAGCGTGAGAGTAGGTTTTTGTGAAGCTTTTTACTGAATTGTTTCCAGTTGCCGGTCTCTCTCACACACGGCCCTCACCAATCATGCATCACGCCGCTCGCATCTTACTTTCGTACCGTGAATTTACGGCGTGTTGGCTCTGGAAGAACACGAGGCATTCCCGTAAGTCACACGGAAAGTAAAAAAAAGAAATGTAAAAAAAGTTGGCAATTGCCCTTGTAAGGAAAAGGCAGCCTTGTGGCCTTTTGGTGTTGGTCACTGAGCGGGAATGGGGGGTTTTTCGGGACAAAAGGTGTTCCCATACTGGAGCATCGGGGGAATTTGCCGGCAATGTCCTGGACTTTGTCAGAGCATCCCCATGTGATTTGAGTGGGTCAAGCGGAGACACAATACCAGCAGGGCCTTGTGATGGCATAGATTAACCCCCCTCCCCCGCCCCCACCACTCTGACAGTGCATTTTGCTGTATTTACTACTAGCCTCAGGAAAAGGATGTTTGACGCAGGCCCTGGATTAAGTTGTGTAGTATAAGGTTATACAGGCCTTTGTCCCAATTCATCCACCACGTACTCTACAGCCAATGGCCGAGCAGCGTGCCTACAAACACGGATTCGCCGTGAACCTGCTGTGAAGTTTGACCTCTGGCTCTGTCACCCAACAGCCTGCTCTTGTGAGCTCAGTCTTTGGCCTTCGAGAGCTTCAGCAGCTGCAGAGACTGATATTTATTGATGCTCAGCATTCTGGAGAATTTGCGAAGTTCCCAGGAGTAGCTGCTGGATCGAACCAGAGAAGGTACTACACTCGAAGAAGACCTTGGGGCTCAGCTAGAGATGCATTAACACGGTCAGAACCCCCTGGGCTATTTCAGTTATCAGACCCCGACCATTTTCTACGATGGTATAGCAAAGGAGGTGGAAGCAGTGGTGGTCCACACTCATGTTCCACCCTAGGCAAGTCTCACCTCCAGCGGCCCCCGTCACGGCCCAATTTCACCCTGTTCCAGTGGAGTAAAGCACATCTGCCTTCAGCTATTGCATAATGTGTAATGTAATTTTCATTAAGGTATTTTAAACAGGTTAATCCGTCTACAGCTTAACGAAATCTAAATTCGATCCCCTGGTGGGCTGTGAAGATCAGGGTTAGGAAATGCTAAGAAATGTTGATCTCAGCCGTGAGGGTCTGGAAGAGTCTTATGACAGGAAGTGGCCCATTTCCAGATAAGACAGTTCTGGTGGTTACGTGATCTGGGTGAGTGTTTACACCTGGCGAACTTCAGGCCGATGTGCATCCTTTTAAAGTATATATGCTTCTCGCTTTCATGTTAAGCAGAGAGTGCTGACAGGGAAGAAGAATTCAGAAAATGTACAAAAAAGTCAGGCCTTATTATACACCGGCTTTGTAGTCGCACACATCTGCACGGTTGTTTTTTTTTATTTTCTTGCTTTTGTGCGACTTACAGATCGTGATAATAAAGTGCAGCTTTTCTCTTCACCATGAAGAAGTGCAGGACGAGGAGCTGAGTGAGGTAGCGTGTGGGAGTGGGGGGGGGCTAGCGGCCCCAGTGCTTATCAGGGAATTCATTGGGACAGGCCGAACATCCTGCGGCCAAGAGAGCTGGTAGCACGCGGCACGAGGCATGTGGGGGCCCCTGGCGAAACCCGCGCCTTGGTCGGCTTCTGATAGCGGGTGTTTTAACGGCGAATACTAAAGCTATGCAGGAGTTTCACATGGTAGACTAATCCTGCATCGCAGGGACCGTGGGGGCGATCATGACACCCTAGGTGTGACCGTGATGGACTTGGGACAGCGCTGGCTCACTCACAGGAACATGTTTAAGGTGCCACGTACAGGAACCCCAATCTAGTCTCATTGCCAAGCCCTTCTGGTGAAGTAATCTCCCAAGCGGGGCAGAGTTTACCGTCCAGAATGAAATAACGCGCAGATCCGCCCGCTAAATAGCTGCGATAATAAGTATATAAAACAGCTTCCCGGTTTTTCGTACCTCGCCCCTGAATAAACGTGCCGGCCAAAGCACGCTGGTAATTGGCTGATTCGGACCAGATGCCACTGCAGTTGCCGCTTGTTAACCTGCAGCGTATTCAGCTATTACTTGCTCCTTGGCTTCCCAAGCCAGCTGACATCTTCCATTCATAAATCCTCGACCCCAGATGCTGGGGGTAGTTGTGAAATAGGTCTGGCCCTCGTGCTGGATGTGGTAATGCTTCTGTACTAATCTGGACCTTGGACAGCACAATGTTGTTAGCGCTGGGGGCTACAGTCAGGCACTATGCTTGCCCATGCTACTTGGGTGCATGATTCTTTTAGGTTTTATAAGAGATATTTTGATTGGTGGGATAGCCCAAGCCCCACCTCCAAAGTCTTTATTGGGCCACAGTAAAAGGAAGAAGAGGACAAAGGACACCTTGAAGTTTAACCTTTGTCTTGCAGCACTATTGCGCTGAGTGGACAGATGTTAAGGACTGCATGGGTCATGGACTCTGTGGGCTATCCACAGGGTGTCCACATTTTCATGACAGTGAAAGCTGATGTTTTTCAGTGTCCAGGGAGTCACAACTGGGCAGTCTGTCATCCTCGAAGCATGACTGTGACTTGTGGCAGGATGGGGGCGGACGTCCTTGCGATGGCTGCATGCCTTCTCTCTCCAGGGGGAAGCAGGGAAGAGGGATCTTTGATGTCTGCACCATTGTTCCCGGCTCACAAACAGCAGCCCTGTAATTCCTCTATCTGTGTTTTTTCTGCTCCCTCGTTCATCCGTGCAAAACAGTCTCAGTCGGGCAACAGCGAATTAGAAAGCTTTAATCTGCACTCTTAGCTGCTTGAGTGATTAATGGCCTATGGATAGGAAATGGTCTGTATGATGCCAGCTGGACAAGTTTCGGTCACAGATGTGCGTGTTTGGATTGTCAGGCTGTCAGATGACCATTGTTATAAATGTTGTTTATCTGTTGTGACAATCCACCCTCCCCCCAGTATGATTCAGAGTTCTAAACATTCCACAGCCTTACGTTCCTCTCATGTATGTGAGCAGAAGGATGACTTAGGTGTTGCCAACATGGAGCTGCGATTGAGCTGCGATTGGGCTGGTTTCTGAATGCTGGTAAGCAGATTGAGGTCATCAGTCATTCCTCCACACCGATTTGCTGGTCCTCTTAGGTCAGGTAAGGTATTAAAGAACAGTAACACCAGGAAGACCAGCTGGATGGGCAAGGTGACTGGCAGACTCAGCGAGAAGTGCAGGAGAAAATGAATGGGAGGGGAGACAGACCAGCTTGTGCCAGCCTTTGGCATGATGGATGCATGATCGCTCATTACCGCAAATCCATCCAAGTCCTTTGTGATCGTTTGGAGCTTCTTATGTAGGGGTCAGCAGCAGTGGACTATCAATACAAACTTCGAGTGGCTTGCGTAATGTTTTCAATGTCTCCATATTCCTCGGCAGAGCACAGTGTTTGCATTTTACTGGAACTCCATGTTTTTTGGTCTCCTCTGGGAAGGCGCCCACATGCCTCGGGAGCGTGGCTGAACCCACAAACACAAAAGCTGAGCGTGATTGTTGTAACTGGCATGTGAGTGTGCTGTGTGAATAGCTTAGTTTGAGTCTGGTGACTGATCCTTGATCCTCAGCTAGTTTGAGTATAATGCATTTGGCTGAGGCATCGTGGAGTGTGTTCATGTTATAGATGTTTGTATGTGTATGTCCGTGTTTCTGTCCCTTTTATTGTTCTTGGGTTAGATTTCTGCCTTGTCCCTATTGTTGTCTGTAAGTGTATATGTGTGTGGTCCCCTCCCATTAAGTTGGCAGTGTTTAAAATGTCCAATGCTATGAAACCACCAAGAAAAGCTCGTTGGGGTTCTCTTGTGGGCTGGTGCAACCTTTGACCAAAAGTGGGACTTTAGGATCAGTGTTATTTTTGTTCTACAGCTTTACACTCCACTGGAGAATGTGGCTTATTTGCGGTTTTCTTGTTTACTTATCAGTGTATGTATTCAGTGTATTCAGTATTCTTTGACTTCAAGCAGTCATTTCCACTAACAGTTGAACAACTGAGTGGCACTGTAGTAGGTATTTGTCAAATTGTAACTGCCTGAATTTGGGTGTTTAAGGTCTGTTCTCTGGGCAAGGAAAATCTTTGAGATTTTGTTTGAATCCATCCATCCATAATCACATACCCAATCCAGGGTAATGCTGGAGCCTTTCCCATGAATCATGAGGCACAAGGCAGGGACAACCTGGACTGGATCCCAGTCCATCACTGGGCACACTGTCGATCACACACTAAAGGCGGAATAGTGACGCCAGTCCATGTAAACCACATGTCTTTGGACCGGGTGAAGAAACCGACAGAATCACGAGGGAAACATGCGAACTCCCAAAGCATAGAGAGCCAGGAACGGGAACTGAATCCCGAACCCTGAAGCTATGAAGCCAGAATGCTGCACTTTTGTTGTACTAACAAGTTTTAGTGTCTGCTGAATGTTTAGAGATGTTTAGAATTTGTGTTGTGATGTGTGGTGGCAGCTTTGGGGGACAATGTCATGACCTCTCATCCTCATCCGGCACTCAAAACTGGTGCAGGCTTTGGAGATCAATAGGTTAGTCAGTCAGGCACAGCACTGCTCTTTGCGAGTTTCCTCATCGAAATGGACATTATTCTTTAACCTGTGCCTCACTGGGTACCAGGGTTTACATTCAGAGAATCTCATTGGACGAGGCTCTGAAATTGCCAGCAGTCCGCTGTCTAGTTTCCTCAGTCCGTGTTTTCAGGTCCCATTCAGCAGATGAAGGCCAGTGTTCTGGGAGGCAGGAAAGGTGTAGCCAAGGAGCTGCTTGCCTAAAGATATTCCATGTGCTGCTTTCTTTCATCTTTTTGGAGCAGCTCCAGAGCCTGGGCCAGATAACGCGCTTCTGTTCCGGAGGGCGGAGGGCGGGGTGTATGTGCTGGCCAGGGTGGCGGGTCGGTGGGAGGCCCGCATCCTGTTGTTTGTCTTTTGCTTGGATGCAGACGGGACACGAGCGTGATTCGGCCGGCGCAGCCGGACAGAGAGGTGCTGTCTGGTTTCCCCGCCACCCAGCTGCCCTCGGTCATAACTGTCACGGAACACGGCCATCACAGGGGCGTGCTCTTGTTTAGCAGCAGGACGTGAGTTTAGCTCAGGTTTATATTAAAAAATGTGTGAGTCCATGGAGCGTTGTCACTTCAGGAGAATGGTATGTAGTCTTAAAGGGGAGGGATGCGTTGAGGAGAATGGTATATCACCTTAAAGGGGAGGGGTAGGTTTATGAGCATGGTATACTGCCTTAAAGGGGAGGGGTAAGTTCAGGCGCATGTTACATTTTCTTAAAGGAGAGGGTTAGCTTCAGGAGAATGGTATGTCGTCTTAAAGGGGAGCAGTAGGTTTAGGAGAATGCCACATAGCCCTGACGGGGAGAGCTAAATTAAACTATGCAGTCACAATCTCTGATGTGTCCACAATGTAAGTCTTGAATACCTTGAATTACTAATCTTTGTGCCAGTTTATGTGATGATCTTCCCAGTGTGACTTACACATTCTTTAGCAGTGACCAGCCTCCATGCTTGTTGTTTTTTCCTCCTCATCTACGTCAGTTCAGACCTTCACACTCAGACTTGACTTCCATGTCTTTCTGCACCAAAAACACAAAATAAAGATTCAGAAATGTTCAGTATGTTTTTGATTGTGTATGAGTTTATTTCGTTTATGTACATGTAATGGATAGTCTTGACCTCACGGAATAACACTTATCATGATACCTCCAGTATCTGTCGAATGACCCCCTTTCTGTATGTCTGTGTGATATGCAGTTTGCCCCCTGCATGCTGGTGCTGCTGTTTTTAATTAGCTTGCTTTATACAACACAAGCCCACGCAGTGGGACCCTGCAGATTCCTCCCATTACAGCACCATGCACTGATGTTACGGGAAGACGATGCATCAAACGGTGCCGAATCAAACCGGCTTTGGAAAATAGACGTGGGGCAGTGTTTACAAAAGGCTGGGTGGCAAGCGGGTGTGGTGGGTAGCACTGCAGGGGCCCACGGTGGATTTCTGTCCCAACTGCGAATGCAGTTTGAGTTTAGCCCCTGTGTTTTTGTGTGTGGGTTTGCATAGATCACATTTGAGGACCAAACTGTCCCCAAAGTGCATCTGGTAAAACCTGAAACTTCCTTACTTTTGGGGACATCATTTGAGGTCCCCATTTGGATAACCTCAGTTTCATAAAAATCTGAATGCGATCAGAAAACTAAAAATGCCAAAAGTCTAGTATTTTGGTTGGTTGCTTATGGTTAAGGTTAGGGCAGGGTGGGGGTTAAGGGTGTCCTGATTGGGATTAGGGTTTTTCCCATAGAAATGAATGGATGATCCCATTTAGAAAGCAAGACCAACGTCCCAGTGTTGTGTGTGTGTGTGTGTGTGTGTGTGTGTGTGTGTAATTAAGGGTGAGCAGATAATCCTTGTTAGGGAGACTTTGAGCTACTTCAAGTTCTACAAACTAATTTAAAACTGAAAGGCTCCTGTGCTTGATAAGTAGTTCAGTTCTTCCTATCCTTTACTGGTTTGTTTCTTTGACTCACCCAGCTGTTTCACATTAACATTAGTGACAGATGTATGATTGTAGGAAACTGACCAATCAGCACACAGCAAGAACCCGCCGCTTAAGTGAAATCAGGTCCCTTTAATTGAAATGGCAGTTTACAAATGTCCAGTCACAACAATCATGTCCTGACATGAATTATTCGGTCACGCTAAGTAATTATTACATTGCATGGAACCAGATTTCCCCACAATGTGATAAAAACCTGTAATTTTTTGCTTTGTGGGGACTTTTTTTTGGTCCCCACAAGCATAAGCTAGATTTAATAAAAATCTGGGAATGCAATAAAAAAAACTAAAATAATCAAAAGCCTTGTATTTTGTTTGGATACTGTGTAGGGGTTAAGGTCGTCATTGGTGGGTTTAGGATAAAAATGAATGGCAAATCCTTACAACTCACAAAGATATGAATACATGGACTGTGTGTGTGAGAGAGAGAGAGAGAGAGACGGACTGACATGAAATCTAAGGAGTACTTAGCATTAATTATTAATTGCATTGTTTGTATGCTTAGAAAAGGGCTTCCCAAAATAGGGGTTGCGAGATGATTTTCAGAATATTTTTATAAACAGTTTGAAATGTGAACCCGTCTCCCTCCAGATCAGTGAAATCTGCTGAGGTGGAGATTGACTAATTGGGGGGGTCACGAGTCTCTGGAGGTTGTGGGCTGGCAAATTTTATGGAAGGTTTTTTTTTTTGGGTGTGGGGGGGGGCTCTATGGATTAGGACTCTGTGCACCTTTTCAGAAGGTTGTCAGGTCGAATCCTGTAGCTGGCAGAGTGATTTCACCGTCGACTCCTTGCCCAGACATCCCACCTTAGGGATACTGATTTTTGGGAGGCAGATGAGGGGCATCTGGGAGGGTGGGGGTGCTTGGCTGATATTACGGTAATACTGTATATGTAGTGGCAATTAAACTGGGGAGGGGAGGCAGGAAATATTTGCTGACTCGGGTTAGAGGGTGGTGGCAAAATTTGGGGCGAGGTCGCAGCGGTAAAACTTCTTGCCGTAATTTTACCACCAGTGACTAGAAGAACGACACATTTCTGGGACAGTGTGCATCATTTGCGGTTGTCAGGGAGCTGCTGGAAATTTCTGGGAGACTTCTGGAGCTTCCGGGAGAGATGGGATGTCCGAATGTCCTCTGCCCTTTGTGTGGGGCTTCATTAGGGTGGCTGAGCTCAGTTAGCAGTAGTAAGGAGAGCCAGCTGCAGCTAACATGCGGCGCCTGGTGGGCGGAGCTTATGCAGCACTGAGATGAAGAGTGCCAGTCATTGGTTGGCTTGAAGTAACAGTTTGTCCATCAGGAGAGCACTTTCCCTTCTGGTAAAAGTTCATGTCTGCAAGGTTTTGCAGAAGCTGTGAATGCACCTGCTTTGAGTATAAATTTAGAGTCCTGTAAACCGAAATTTAATAGTTTTTTTTGGAACTGAAATATGACTGTCAGTCAAATTTAGATATGTTTTGCCATGACATTCCATGACTTTCCCCAAGGAGGTTTACACATCTAAAAATAACTGTTTTTCATGGAAAACATTTAGCGATGCACTGTGAATAGATCACTGTCAGTTTTGTTTTACTCAAGATACAGGCTTTTCAATGCTTTCGGGTTACCAGAGTAAATTAAATGTTAAGACATGTCAAAGAGTCTGTAAAGAAGAGTTGTGTGTAAAGAGACTGTGGTGACCTGACATGGACCCAGCAGCCTCCCCATGCTGCTCCCTGCCTCATCCTCTGTGCTGCCTGGGTGAGGTTCCACGGTCATCATGATCATATAATGCATAAGCTAGATGGATAGATAGATGCATGGAGGCATGGATGAATTTTTTGTGATGAGGGAGATCTCAGTTCATTCTTGTTGTAATGCAAATAATGATATTGTAAGAGGAGATTTAATTTCATTAAGATTCATTACTTTATAATTTCATGTTTATTTTATTATTGATTCTTTATGTAATGTATAAAAGATAAGGGAACTACATAACGCTTTGGAGTGGAGTGATACGGTTCTGGTTGTTAGGAGCCGGTACTACTTTTCTGTATGAAATAAAGGAGAAGTCTGTCTTGGTCAAGACTCTATGTTGTCTCCGCGTCGTCTCTCTATCCACGGCCTGAAAAATAGTTAACGCTGAGATCCAATATCTCACAATATCTAAGTCATCCAAAGAATGAGTAAAAGAAAATTGACCAAGAGAGCAAGATCCAAAGTTTTTTTTTTGTTGCAAAGTTAAAAATATTGTTTTTGGGTTGATGTCCCTGCAGTGTCTATTTTCCAGATTTTATTTGGCATCTTCTCAAAATTTTGTCCCCAAAAGCCTCTCTGTCTCTTTCTAACAAACACACACACATACACACACAAACATACTCATATTCATCTTAGGGGGGACCGTCCATTCATTTCTATGGGCAAAACCCTAATCCCAGCAATGACAACCTTAACCCCCCACCCAGCCTTAACCTTAAGCACAAGTAACCAAACTAAAGAGAAGTCTTTTGGAATTATTAGTTTTTTGATTTTTATAAAACTGAATTTCCCCTTGTGGGGACCAAACAAATGGTCCCCACAATGTCAAAATAACAGGTTTTTATCATACTGTGGGGACATTTACAGTGAAATGTACATTTGGCCCACACACACACACACACACACACGTATCGCCCTGTCACTCGACGGCAGTCAGCTGCTTTTCCCCTTTCATTATGTTCCCCTTCTTCAAACTCCTGTCCTTTCCAAAAAGTGAGTAATATTTTCTCCCTCAATTAAGAGCTCAACCCCACCAAAGGAGTCAGGGTAGGGAAGCAAAAGCAGAGTTTGATCAGTTCCATGTGTTCAGAGGCATATATTTTACTTATTTGCTATAATGGGGGGGGGGGGTGGTCTCTCTTTCCCCGGTAAGACCTGGACGTCTCAGGACAGATAGGTCATTTTCAGCAGCCACAGCCATTTTATGTCTCTTCATTCCGATTTTAAATGAGGAATTTCATCTCCAAGGGAAGTGATGTCAATGGTGACATGTCTGATTCTGTAACTGGGCACCACACGTATGGGTCATGAGGGTCAAAAGCATGGCTGAAGAGTTTGAAGCAATGGCGTTTTGGAGATGTGACTTGGGGGGGGGGCTGGATGGGTGGGGGTGTCCTTTTCACGGTTCAGCATTATTGCATTCGCTGCAGTCACGCCTGTCCAATGGGCGAATCCTCTTTTGTCTGAAGCTGAACAAGATTCATTGCTTAAAATTTTAGAAGCAGAACCGAAGTCGACCTTTGACCTTGCTCCTAATTCCTAATTTGCGATGGTTGGGGTGAACGTCTTATTTGAACGAATATTTACGTCTCGTGATGGTTTTATTTTAGTAATAGCTTAAACATTTTAGTCTGTCTTCATGTTAGTTTTACATTTCACCTAAAAATGCAATACATATATCTATCTATCTATATCTATCTATATATATATACATATATATATATCTGTGCGTGTGTGTGTGTGTGTGTGTATGTCTTATATTTATTGCAGTGTGCACAACTGGGCTCCGTATGGTCTGGCGGAGGATCCGGGCAGATGAAAGGGACAGAGAGCTGCCTATAGAGATTGAGGCTCATTCCCGTCCAGTAGTGCAGCTGGCCTGAACAGTTCTGGTTCTGTTGACAATCCTCTGGTACCATGGAGATCCGGCTGTAGTCAGAGCTGATCTCTGCCAGCATGGAGCGTGATTAATGAGAGTGAATCTTCTCGGGGAGAAGATGCTTTCTGCTCACCATTTTCAGCTTTTCCACAAGGCGCCCTGATTCCGTGCATCTCATGCACTGATTGTCCGGTTCTATATCCATTGTTTTGCTTCTTAGAATATAAAGTGAATATAAAGTTTCAATGTTTTTGTCATGCATGGCCAGTGCTTGTGCTTCCTGCAGACCATAGTGACAAGTAAATACAAGAATTACATAAGTACCAGAGTATATGGACAGTAAGAAGAGCAGCCTTTAATAAATAACAGTAAATAACAGTAAATAACAGTAAATAAAAGTGCTGTCGACAAACAAGCGCTTGTGCAATAGTCGTTATTCATGAGATGCTGTTTTGAACAGCATGCTGGGACATCCGCTGCAATTAAACTACCACCAGGAGGTATGCATATCTAAGCATCTAATGCACGTTTGTATCATGTGCAGTCATCAGCACATCTGACCTTTGGCTTTTTTTTATAGTCCGTGTTTGTTCTGCACGCGGTTCCTGTTGGCGCATAAGAATCCAAATGCGGTTCAGAGGCATTTGCTAATAAAATGATAGTAATTGGGAGGAAAAAGTAATTAAAATATCAAGTGCGTAGTAAATAAAATTGGCCCTCTTAATGAATCCCGTTTGCTCCGGCCAATAAAAACTCTGTTTTCCTATGCTGCCCTCCTGCTAGAATGTGGAGCGCATTCCCGAAACTGTCGTAATTTACTCCGCCGAGCCAAGCGGAGCAGAAGGTCGTCCCCTTAACCCCATCAGCTGCACCGAAACGTGCGCAATTCCCCACTTATTTTCCTTCCATCGGCTCGCAACACAGTATCAGGAGCTGCTCGAATTGGCGAGTATAACCCGCCATTAATCACCTGTAGCTCTCTTCCATCACGTGACATCTCATAGCCAATTAGGGCAGACTTGCGATCTCGCTTGTTTATTTTAGCAGTGTTTTTGGATGGCGGTAAATAGCACACGTGTGTCCAGGTGCTGACCGAATCGCTGGACCTGTCCAAGGGTGAAAAACCTACGAATACTTAAACCTTAAAGCCAGATTTAATCATTTGGACATAAACACTAATACAGTTCTTGCTTTTCTATTAATTTGATATTTTTGAGTGCAATGGATATTTATATTTTAGTTTTTATTATAAGACACGGCTTCACCCCTCCAGGTCTGGAGGTTGATCCCTGCCCCCCTCTCTGCCTGCGTCATTCTCCCTGTCTTTCGGCTGACTCCGATGTGCACCTCCGTGTCCAGAGATTTGCAGATAGGAGGGTTGGAGTCTCCTACTTGCCCATAGTGTGTGATTGTGAGTGTGTGTCCTGAAATGGACTGACATCATGCTTAGGGTGCCTCCTGCCTTGTGTTCGTTGTTTCCTGGGATAGGATCTCAGCTCACAGTAACGCTTTACTGGGTAACTGGTTATGATGGATGGATAGCTTTTTAGAGACAGCCTTTCCCATAATGCATCAGGGCCTGCTCAGTGATTTCCAACAGGCCAGCCAACTAACAGGACTTTCTTTCATGGTCCCATCTGGGGAGAGGGGATAAGAAGCCCCCCCCCCCTTTTGCTGGATGTGGCCCCAAGGCGGTCGCCGCGGTGATGGGAACCAGATGAGCGAGCCCTGTGTGTTGGTTGGTGTTGGCACAGAAACGGCGAGAGGAGGTGATGCCTTGGGGCTGCAGATAAACAACATTCTGCAAGTGTTCTGGGATCTAACATCACAGGACACAATGGCCCTGGAAGCTCATAGTTTGTGGCCCCGTTGAAGGGACTTACGGGAAATGCATGCGATCTTAGCAGCTGTGTCTGCACATATGACCTGGAGGATGCTGCGAGATGGACTTAGCAGTGCCTAAGACGGGTATTTGAACATGTAACCTTATTTCATTTAGATGGAAGTTCAAGAACTATTTGCTATACTTTTTGACCCCACAGCATGTCAGTATCTGTTCAAAAAAACTCAAAACATGCCCCAAAGCAAGCCAAGACCACCATCTAGTGGGGACAAAAAATACAGCAAATGGTTCAAGGACGTCATCTGACTGATTGAATTGGGTAAAGTCACATTAGCACTTACTAACGTGTGTAATTCTGCCTTCATGTGCTAGTCGGAAGGGGCTACTTTCCTCTTGTAAAGTCGGAATTACGAGTATGTCATGCTCAAATGCTTTGTTGTTGGAGTAAAATGAAAAAATGGTGGACGTAAAATTTTAGCTAACATGAGCTGATGTAAAACTGATAACTTTGCAAATTTGAACTGGAAACATTCCAATCAGAGGCACAGCACTCTGTCCCTATGAGCCGCACACTGCCCATGTTCATAATTAGCGGACACGCTTGTTCATAAGTAGTGCTTAAATTTAGCTTGGATTTTACTGTAATCCCAACTGTAGGTTGTCATATAGTGACAGCTAAACTGAGACCCATTGGAGTGTGATTCATTCAGTTGCTTAATCACACAGATCTGTACCCCCTTTCTGAGTTGGTTAGAAGCCCAGTAACATGTGGGCAAGCTGATCGATTTTATGAGCACTCATGTACTCATGTGCTGGTTCTCATTATGTTTCCTAGGATGAAGTCCTTAGCAAGGAGCTGGCAAACCCTGCTGATCTTGTGCTCCTTGCTTGACCCTACATGGCCTTTGAACCCTAGTGACCCTAATGTGTGCAGCCAATGGGAGAGGTAAGACTCAATGCCGTTGGCACAGTACACTTTAGCTGTATATGTCCATTCCCTATTGACTTACACCCAGTAGTGCTGTGAATAGGGGTGCTGAATGTGCATCAGCACCCTCTCTGGTTGTTGTTGGTAATGCAGTGTCAGAATACCATAGGTTGGCATACCGATGCCTGTAGTTTTCGTTAAAGAAATACATAGCGTTATGGCTTTATGATTACATATCCAAAAAGACTATAGTTGTTAGCTGTTGATAGGTACCGATAGTCTAAGAGAACTTCAATACATTCTATTGGTCATTCCAAATTCAGCACCCTGGACTCAAAATGTCTTACTGCTCCTGTGCTTAAGTCCATTAAATGCAGCAGATTATTTTAGCTGAAACATGTCAGATTACATACCCTCATAGGAATGTGACACATCATATGAAGCCCAGTTCTTTCAGCAGCTTGCTCCCTAGCAGAGGATAGTATTCATGCCATTCCTGATGGTGATAACGGCATTCCGTTACACTGACAGCAGCCACCCACTAATGTGCTTAATGCTGTGTGAATGCAGCCCGTTCCCACTGCTGTATCCTGTGCCCGTTGAATTCGCAGTTACACGACCTCCGTGAAGGAATCCTACGCCCACCCTTTTGACCAGGTCAAGGAGTCATGTGCAGATGCCTTCAGCCTGTATACATGCACCCGGCACAGGTGAGTGTTGATCAACAAGGTCACTAAGGCGTGTCTCCTACCCGTGACAGCTAGGTCCATGTCGAGCTGGTGGGAGTGAGGCGTGTGCATGCATATGTTTGTCTGTCGCATGCACGTGCTATAATGTATTGGGGGATTGTCTCCTGTGTCCTGGTCAGCATCACGTACAGGACGGCCTACCGGCAAGCTGTGAAGATGGCTTATCGCAGGAGGTACCAGTGCTGCCCTGGGTACTACGAAAGCAAGGACACATGTGTCCGTAAGTGTCTGATTAGGAGGGTGTGAACACATTCCTGATGGTAGCCATTAGCTTTAGCATTATTAATTAGCATTTAGTGTTAGCCGTAATTAATATCAGTCGACGGTATATGTTATGTATCCGTGAATTACTCCATGTGTTGTTTGTCGTTTGTTGTCCACCCGTTTGCCCCCAATCCTTCACTTGCAATTTCATCCCCTTCTCCGTCAGCACGCTGTTCAAAGGAGTGTGTCCATGGCCGCTGCCAGGCACCTGATCTCTGCCAGTGTGAGGCTGGCTGGCGGGGGGACGACTGCTCCAGCGGTGAGACCGCCGCCCTCCACCCCATTGGTGACCAATGGCATGGGTCACAATTGTCTAAAGCTGCCACCTCATTGGTCAGAAGCTCAGTGTGGGCAGTTTAGCTTCCTGGACCATGCTCATTATGGACACACATCACTTCCTCCTTTTGTCGCCCTCTATCTGTCTTTATAGAAATGTTAGCGTCAAGCATTCTGAAGAGGTTAATGCATTTGACAGGGTCTCACAGACTTCTGAGGGCATTCTGTGAACAGGAAACGTTAAAATAACGTTCTTGGCCTGGGAGGTGGCCCATACTGACAGTGTGACAGCTTTGGCCTTAGACTGCAAACCCTCCCTAGACCTCACTAGCAGAATTTGAGTAAGCCCTTCCTGCATGGTTGTGCTATGAGATCGCTGGAGGAAAGGAAAGAGGATTGGGGTTAATACTGTCTGTGCAGGGACGTTTTGGCATTAACTGCGTGCTGAGAAAAGTGGGAGCAGGGAGGAAGGGTCAGAACAATAGCGTGGTAGCGTCTCCCAGGGACGGGCCAGGGCCCCCATTTTCCCACATTCTGGAATGTTCCCTGAGGAGTGGGAATATTTTCTCTATTTTCATGAGACTTGTGTCCGATCTCTCTGTGAAATCTATGATTTCTCTCTCAGTGGCTCACTGCAGTGTGTGCGAAGCTTGCAGTGATATTTGCGTTCACGTGGGAGTGTGCGGTGGTCCAGTTCGACGTAATAGAGAGATCCTGTGTGCATTAGTTGCTTGACTCAGGCTGTGAGGATCCGGACTCAAAGCTCAGGATGAGGACGAGGTTAGCGTGGGGGGTGCAGCACATATTATCTTTTAAGACTGCAGAAGACAGAGAGCAGCGAGCAGTGGAAAGGTGCGGAGAGCTATTTCTCATCCTGCCCGGTGTTTGGAGTGAGTCTGCATTTTTCTGCACTCCAAACTGAATTCCATATGTTGGAGTTTGTATCGTTTTTTTTAAATATAATTTGCCGACCTTTTCCAGTGTCAGCGTTAAGAATCAGGGATGGATAGAGTTACCGAAGATGTCCGGCGGCTCTCATGGTACCGGAGATTCCCCCAGGGAGCGCCACGCTGACGACTGACGTGGCCTGGAATCCAGCCCCCTGTGTAACATTCCAGATTTTGGCCTCATTTGTCAGTGACGCTGTGTAAACACTGTGCCTGGGGAGGACGTCACGCTCCGAAACTCTATCCAGCGAAGGCAGGACGGGATCAGGTGCAGGATGTCAGTCATTCTAGCAGAGAGCAGCGGCTCTCACATACTTTTAGGCTGTTATTTTATTTCCATTTCTGCTGTTAGTTGTTGGCTGAGGCACCTCACTTGGGTGCTCTAATGAAATGAAATCATGCTCTATTTGCCATTTGTGCAAGTACAGCAACATTGAAATGCTTCTTTTCACATACATATCCCAGCATGCTCTCCTTTGTGATACACACATGCAGAGTTGATATTGAAGCTTGGGGTATGAGTGCAGGGTCAGACCATTTATCTGGCACCCCTGGCATTTTGGGGGGGAGGGGGAGGTTAAGGACCTTGCTGAAGGGCCCAACGAGTATGTGACTATTCTGCTGAGGATGGCATTTGAACAAGAGACCTTCTGATCACAGTTTTGGAGGACTAACTCACTACTGAGCCATCCAATGGGTCCGGACTCTCTCCCTAGAGTTTCCTCTGTCCTGCAGTCCCAAGGCCTGACTCTGTGTCCCGGGGTTTTCTCTGTCCTGCAGTCCCGAGGTCTGACTCTGTGTTCCTGGGGGTTTCTCTGTCCTGTAGTCCCGAGGTCTGACTCTGTGTCCCTGGGGTTTTCTCTGTCCTGCAGTCCCGAGGTCTGACTCTGTGTCCCTGGGGGTTTCTCTGTCCTGCAGTCCCGAGGTCTGACTCTGTGTCCCAGGGGTTTTCTCTGTCCTGCAGTCTCGAGGTCTGACTCTGTGTTCCCGGGGTATTTCCTGTCCCGCAGCCTGTGATGAGAAGCACTGGGGTCCTCGCTGCCAGCAGAACTGCAGGTGTGAGAACGGGGGCCTCTGCGACGCTCTAACAGGTTCCTGCCGGTGTCCCCCGGGGTACCGTGGGCCCCACTGTGAGCAGATGTGCACCAAGGGAACCTTCGGCCAAGGTTGCCAGGAGCAGTGCCGGTGCGGGACGGGAGGCACCTGCGACCAAAAGACAGGGGAGTGCCGGTGCAACGAAGGCTTCACTGGGACGCTGTGAGTTGAGATAGTGAAAGGCGCTATATAAACGTAACCTATTATTATTACTTATTATAAGGCCCCTCTGCCTCATCAATGTGGATGACCATCTCTTCCACAGCTGTGACACAGCCTGTCGTAAAGAACGATGCCGCCTGCGGTGCCCCTGTCAGAACGGGGGGTATTGCCAAGGGGAGGGGGTCTGTACATGCCCCAAAGGGTGGACGGTAAGTACAGCTTCTTCTTCAAAAAATAATCAGGACTGAAGACTTTAACACATTTAACGTTCAAAACCATCTGGTCAAAATACGCCTGGCCTCTGTTGACTGCTAAATCCATCTGCTGTTTTGTGGGTGTATGAATGTGTGTCCCTCTAGTCTTATAGTATCAGAACACAGCATTACTCTGGGTTATTTTTCCATAGAGGATTCTGTAGATGGTTTTTGGATGTTGCTCTGGTATTTAATACTTGTGATATTCTGTTTGGACACTTCGAAGTCTCTGCTCTCAGTAGCAGACATCCGACCGGTTGCTGCATTAATTCTGCCACCACGGTACAATTGCAGTGCAGGATGTTGTTCTGTAATTCACGTCACCCCCTACAGGCTGAAGCATTCTGCTGTCAATATGCAGATAGCTTAAGGCCAACAGATTGTCTGGAATCACATTAAAAACCTCTGCCTCATATGAGTCCTTCTCTGTCCCTCCCCTAGGGGCAAGTGTGCACAGAACGCTGTCCCAAGGGCAGGTTTGGGATGGGCTGCTCCCAGAAATGCGTGTGCCACAATGGGGGTCAGTGCCACCCTGAGACCGGGCACTGCCACTGTGCGGCTGGCTTCACAGGGGACAGGTCTGTACTGCCTCAGTGCCAGTAGATCTCCTATTGTGACCCATTCCTTATCTGGCTAGGTTTGGGCTGCATTAGCTGCAGTATCTTCAGGGTTAGTAATATTATTCTTCATCTTCTGAGCCATGGCGGGTGTCACATTCATCCATCTCCCTTAACTTCTAATAGAGTACCAACTCACAGAGGATCTGTGACACGCAGCAGGGGAAGCTCTGATCGGTGCTGCACGTCTCTGGTCTATTATTTTTATTCCTTACAGCAGCGCTTCCCAATCCGGTCCTCGGGGACCCACAGTCGGTCCATGTTTTTGCTCCCTCCGAGCTCCCTGACAGACAGTCCACATTTTTGCTCACTCTTAGCTGCTAAAACATGGACCAACTGATATTAGTTCATATAGCTGTTTTTATACTGTGGCAGAAAGTCTGCATAAGCAAAGCGAAACATTTAAACTCCATAAACAAAGAGGTGGGACTCAAACCCGCTGTCCAGGAGAGGTAAGGCTGTAGCGCTAACCACTAGGCCACAGTACAAAACTCATGTTTTGGCACGAAACCTGGAACTGTTTGAATTGAGGCTGCCTTCCGTAGGACGTTTTCCTGTTATTTTCCACCTCTGGCTTTAACTCTGGTGTCATCATCCAGTAGAGGGGAGTCATGCTGAAAAATGGTTGTCTGGAACTATTTTGCTCAGTAAAAAAATGCAGTTTTATAGTAAATATCGTAAATGTGGATGAAGTATCAAGTACAAACATCTGTCTCAGCATCGCTGGCCAGTAGGACTTCAGGTCGTTCTGAGGTCATCCTGAGGTCAACTGGCAAAGCAGGGATGAGTTTAGTGTTTGCAGCCGTAAGATTGTTCCCTGCTGTTTACAGTTGATGGTACTTGAAAATTACCTGAAATTATCAGTGGACCATATAAAATATCTGTTTTTTTACCGAGGATTAAATATAATTTAAATTTTGAATATTATTCCATTGTCTTTGCTCCTCTCTCGGTGATCTGTGTAATTAATAATTTATGGATTACGATTCCTGCGACGGACTCCATGGTCGAGGTAAAGGAGCATTTCACGTGTTTTATAAATGTCAGAGATGGACCTCAGGGCCCTTCATGCTTCACCGTTCCCATTGGCTGGCTTCACCGTTCCCATTGGCTGGCTTCTTTAATGCGTATCGGTACAGAGGCTTTTGGACAGTGGGCCTCATGGAAACATGAAATTATTATTGCGGACCCTCTGTGTCCATATGTAGGCCTCACTCCTTCCTGTCAGGGTGAGCATTAGTGAAACAGCAACCCTACTATTAAATGTACTATTCCTCTGTTATTATTTTAATAGCTGCTTAGCTCATCCAAATGTACAGTTACTGAATGTGTTTTATTCACTGGATTTATTTATTAAAGCTGTTCAGTGTAAGTACCCAGCTTGGGTAATTTTAATATTGCAATTAAAATTCAGATTTCTACGACTTTCTGTATATCCCAGATTGTTAGTACTATGCTACTTGAGCTGCAGTGGCTGCTTGTGGAGTGAGTGATCGTGCTCCCCCCCCCCAGGTGCAGTGAGGAGTGTGCAGTGGGCAGCTACGGGCAGGACTGCAAGGGCGTGTGCGACTGTGCCAATGGGGCACGCTGCTACAACATTCACGGAGGCTGCCTGTGCGAGCCGGGATTCCGGGGGCCACAGTGCGCCGACAGGATGTGTCCACCAGGGGTCTACGGCATGCACTGTGACCAGCCCTGCCTCTGCAACCTCACTCACACCCTCAGGTTAGTGGCCAGCGGTTTGCATATGCCACAATAGCTACCTAATGGTCTGATAGGCTGAAACTTGGCACGTGTCTCTCCATTGGCCAGCTGCCATCCAATGAAGGGCGAGTGCACATGTCAGCCCGGGTGGGCAGGGCTTTTCTGCAATGAGACCTGCCCACAGGGCTACTACGGGCTGGCCTGCAGGGAGCCGTGCCTCTGTTTGAATGGGGGCGTGTGCAACGCAGTCAGTGGACAGTGCCACTGTGCCCCAGGTTACACGGTAAGAGAATGAAAGGTATCGTAGTATAAAGACATCTGAGGGACAATATCATTTATATGATTTTAATATATCATTTGCACACTTAATTCTAGAATCAGAAACGATTTACAGTAGGACTTTATATACCATCTTTTTATATGTATAATTTCACATTAATGATGCATGGATTCGCTTATCAACGACATTTTAGCGGAACCACGCTGTAAGCTGAGTGATGCTTGTGTTGTGGTCATATTCACCTGCAGGGGGAGCACTGCGAGAGCCACTGCGACAGAGGCTTCTATGGCAAGAACTGCGTGCTGACATGCAACTGTGCTAATGCCCTGGCGTGCTCGCATGTCGACGGCACCTGCCTCTGCAGAGAGGGTGAGAAGACGGCAATTAAACACACATTCCAAGTTACCTTTGCTTCAACAGCCCTGCTGATTCCTTGCATTCCCACAGGCTGGAGGGGACCAGACTGCTCTCTTCTGTGCCTCAATGGGACGTGGGGGTTACGCTGCAATCAGACCTGTGTCTGTGCCAACGGTGCGCCCTGCAATCCGGCCGATGGCACCTGCACCTGCCCTCCAGGGTGGAAGGGGGCGTTCTGTGACCAGGTTTGCCCAGTAAGTGAAAGATAACAAAAAAGTCAGCAATATTATTAGTAGTATTACCTTTTTCCTTAGCGTCTCACTTCTGAATCCCTATCAGAAAGCTATAGTGAGGCTGTCTCTTTAAATCAGCACTAAATTTCATTGTGTAACGCACTTATACAATGACACATAAAAATTTTTGACCTTTGAGTGAGGGCATTCTGCTGTGTATATCCCCTGTCATGCTCCAGCTCCATATCTGTTCAGAGAGACGCTTTGGGATTGTAAGTAAGATTTCTGACCTTGCCAACTGATTGGTCGGCTTTTGTGTGTGTTGTGTACAGGATGGCACATATGGGCCCAGCTGTCTGCAGAAATGTGACTGTGTCCACGCGGAAGGCTGTGACCGATTCGGCGGCCATTGCAGATGTCTGCCGGGATGGACAGGTAACACTTGACACCCGGGGCCTTGCTAGATTGCCGGCCAGAGCAAATGTCTTAATCCTGGTGTCCTTGTTGGCTCTCCGGGGCTGGTTTAATTAGTAACTGACTAGTACCAGGTGAGGTGGACAAATGGTTTCCTCACTCATGGGAGATTTACATACACAAAAATGTTCTGAGGGCAGAACAAAAAAATGATTGGTTCAGAGAAATAACCAATCAGATTGTAGAGGAGGTGGATCCAAGCAATTAGATGAGACAGGACCAACCAATCAGATGTTTTGGACTCACATCCTCTACAATTTGATTGGTTATCTGTCTGAACCAATAAGATTTTGTCCTGCCCTCTGAACATTTCTGTGTAAGTAAAACTTCCACAAGCAGCTTCCTCAGTGAAGAGCGGTTAAAGAGTTGCGTTTGAAGAATGCCAGCAGACTGTGGACCTGTGGAGCCGCAGATACAGTGAACGTTATGTGAAACTTCGGGGGTTGAGGATTGGGTTTGGGTTGAAAACCTTTGCAAAATGAAACCTGAGTAAAAGTGAAAGTAAAATCTGCTTCAGATATTGAATATAACAGATATTGCAAAAATATCCCTCCCTCCTTACAGGACCGCGTTGCTCCCAGCCGTGCCCCGACGGTTCCTGGGGGCGCCACTGCAACCAGACCTGCTTCTGCTTGAACGGCGCCACCTGCCTGCTACACAGTGGGGGCTGCATCTGTAGCCCTGGATACCAAGGAGCTCAGTGTCAGCATGGTGAGTGTGACGACCGTCAATGCTGAAACATTCCTGGCTTTGCTGCACTTTGATTGGTCTGTCCGTTTGTTTCCTGTAACAGGAAGTCCCACCCTATTTCTGCTCACGTGACACTTTGAAATAGTAATACGTTTGTAACTACATATTTTTCTTGATGGTTCTGTATGGAATGACCTGTACCTTTGTCTGTACCAGTGTGTATTGCGGGTAACTACGGCGCCCAGTGCAACTTGTCCTGCCCCCCGTGTGCCAGCTCCGCCCCTTGTCACCACGTCACAGGGCAGTGCCAGTGTGACACAGGCTACATTGGGCCCCTGTGTGACCAAGGTGAGTCCCAGAGACCTGTGCTATGTGACATAGCTAGGGATGTCCCAAACCACTTTTTTGGTAGCCCAATCTGATCTGATCCATTCAGTATGTAAATTCCAAGTGCCAATGTAGTCATTTAATAAATTTCAATTTCCATACCCATACAGTAGGCATCAGTGCATTCTTCATCTGAGTTAAACTCAGTATCGCAGTATTCTTCCTTACAATGTTTCTGTAAGTGCCTAATTAAATTCATTGTATTAATTGATGTTCTGTTGCTGCCTCTTCTCGAAAGGATACCATTGCAAACATTACAGGTAGTTGTTGGCAAATCAAGCTGTACTTTCTAAACCCGCTAGATCAGGGGTGGCCAATCTTACCCAGAAAGGGCTGCTGTGTGTGCAGGCTTTCGCTGCGACTCCCTAATTAGATTACTAATTAGAGGACTGATTGGCTGAAGAGTCCTCACATCTGGGTGTGAAGATCTGACCTAAAAGTTACCCCAAAAACCCGTATACACACCGGCCCTTTGCGGATAAGATTGGCTACCCCTGCACTAGATGATGCTCAAAGCATGCCCCATAGCAAACCAAGAGTGCCGTCTAGTGGCGTCAAAAAAAGATAGCAAATGGTTCATGAAGCTTCCTTTAGCCATCACAAATTGTTGGGCTACTTTGAGTTTCCAATTTAAAAAATTTTCTGCACTGCTTACATTTTAATGGTGTGTAGTTTCAAGCCATATGCCTCAGGCTTACTGTAACGTGTGATGGAGCCTTATAATCTGCGTAATTGATGTGAATTGGGTTGACACGGGAAATTTAATCAGAATTAGAATCAGAAAAACGTTATTGATCCTCAGAGGGAAATTATTTTTGTTGCAGTTGCTCAGCAACCAGTTAAGGGAGAAAATGGGAAAGGAAAGTAAAAGTACAAGTAGTAGTACAGAAATATTACAATAAAAATAAAAAAACATTAAAAAACAATAAACCAGTAAGAGTAGTAAATTACCCAATGTAGTGTAGCTAAAAATAAATGAAAGGTAAAACTATATAGGTATGTGTCCTTCAAAAAAAAAGGCTGTGGATCAGGCTGTGGATCAGGCTGCGGTAACCAATACCAGTCAATTAAAAAGAATGCTGGGATCCGCTCCAATTCCGATTTTTGATATCGGTTAGGGACGTCACTGGCCCTGGCTATACGGGGTGACCCCAAATCAGCTAAGCACAGGCTTGGTGTGAAGCAATGCAGATGGTTCCATTACTAGTCACATGATGCACATCTGTATTTCCCAGAATGCCTCATGGGAACCTACGGCCAGCAGTGTGCTGGGGTGTGTCGCTGTATGAACAATGCCACATGCCACCATCAGGACGGAACATGCCACTGCCTCCCGGGCTGGACCGGGGCTGACTGTTCACTGCGTAGGTGTCCTATATGTGCCCGTTTACCCACAAAACTTTCATCACACATTCCCACAGCAAAATGGCCATGTATACTCTACGCAAACTCCTGTTCTCTCGCACATATTTTTTTCTCCATTTATTTATTGAACAGTGCCTTGCGTAAATATTATTTTCTTATTTTCCACCAATTTTGTTCAGGCTGTGCGCCAGGCACCTATGGGCTGGGCTGTTCTCAGCACTGCCATTGTAATTGGCCCTGTCATCATGTGACTGGAGCATGCACCTGCCCCCAGGGACTCACCGGCTCCCTCTGCCAGTCCAGTAAGGGCTCCGCCTGCCTTCCCAGACCACCCAAGCTGCGCTGTGGTGGCTGGCAGCTTGTTCTTAGTTTGCAGAAAGGATGTGTTAGTGACCAGAACATCCTGTGCAGTTTATGGTATTGGTGTCTGGACCTGAAAAGTTGTTAATCATCCAGCTGTTGGAAATAAAGAAAATCCCAAAAGTGGGATAGAGGAGGAACAGAGACCCCAGTCTGCACATCATACCGGCATTCAGATGATGTGCTTTAATGACGGCCCCCTCACTTAAAGGTCCAGAAGAGGTCCAAGCCGTGTACAAATTGTGTCAGAGGCCTTGGTGCCCCCCTGGGGGGCAGTCTAACTATGACATGAAACTGCCACGACTTTTTATTAAAGGGGTCCTATTATATTCATTTTCAGAGTTCAGTTTTATTTTTTGGGGATTACTAGAATAGATTTTCATGCTTCACTGTTCTAAAAACACATTATTTTTCTCATATTATAAATCTCTATTCACTTTGGCTGAGACAATCTGTTAGATCTTTAAGTCCCACCCCCGGTGAGCCCAGTGTGCTCTGATTGGTCAGTTTGTCCGACATGCTCCACCCTTGTCTTGCAGTCTGCAGACAGATTCTTGCAGGTTGGTGGCGAATAAGGATTGTGGTACTAGGTGACCTCACCATGTCATGGAAGTAAGGGTCGGAATTCCAACGAGGTCTATTTACAGTGAGAACTACTAATAATCTGGGGAGTTACACGTTTGCTATAATACAAGATTATATTTGGGGGGGGTACGAAGTGGAAGATGATGGTAAATAGGGTGGTGCACTGAATCTTGTATGGTGTTCATTTTAAGGGGACCCCCCCTCCCCCCTTGTGATTCAGGTGTGGTTAGACATCACTGACTGAGTATTCAGAGACCAGCAGGAGCCCCAGGTCACATGATGGGTCCATTAGGACGTTTAATGCTACATAGCAATAATATGAACCCATCCCCCCCCAGAGAAGGATGAGAGCGAGATGGTGCCCCTCCCCCCAGGGGAGCAGGTGTCCTGGGGGGCTGTGGCTGGCATCGTGAGCCTGGTGGCCCTGATGGTGCTACTCCTGTCCCTGCTCCTGGCTTACCGGCGCCGGCAGAAGGACAAGCAGAGCCGCACCCCCGCCGTGGCCTACTCCGCTACCCGCACCGTCAACTCCGAGTACGCCATCCCAGGTGAGTTACCTCCGTGCCCCCCAAATAAATCCCCCAATGGCTTAAGTAGTTCAGGCAGAAGATGCTGTGTGGGGGTGGTGAGTGTCTCTGTGCCTGTGATTAGAAGGTTGTGGGTTCTAATCCCAGAGTTTGCATGTGATATGATCTCATTATTGGGCTCTTGAGCGAAGACCCTACCCCTCCCAACTAATTCCATGGACTTTCTTATTTATTTTGTAAATGATCAATGATCAATGA
The DNA here is from genome assembly GCA_026776945.1 of Isichthys henryi. Lineage (NCBI taxonomy): Eukaryota > Metazoa > Chordata > Actinopteri > Osteoglossiformes > Mormyridae > Isichthys > Isichthys henryi. Next base: position 11,617,316 of record JAODJX010000049.1, on the reverse strand, counting down.
TGAAAGGCTCAGTGGGTTAAGTCTGTCTCTGTGATTAGAAGGTTGTGGGTTCTAACCCCAGAGTTGGCACTATGATATGATCTCATTATTGGGCTATTGAGCAAGGACCCCCAGTTATTCCATGCAGTTTCTGATTTGCTTTATAAATGAAAATCCTTTATATGCCATTTGTATGAAACACACCTAGAGGTACACTGGTGAATGACCCATTGGGCTAAGTCTCTGTGCCCATGATCTAAGGGTTGCTGGTTCAATCCTCAGCCTAGGCAGAACAGCTGTGGGTTCTTGAGTAAGTCTCCCAGCTCTGGGGTGTTGTGTGGTGGTTGACTCTGCTGTGTATCTTGAGCTATGAAGAGCAAAATGAAGTAGGTAGGTGAAATTCTTATGTACTTGTGAAATGGCCAAAAATTTTACTATACTTGAGCTTTTCTTTGCTCCCCCCATCTTGTTCTCCAATGTGGGGGGAGGGGTGGTGTTTGTGGTGCAGGGTCAGGCAGTGTGTGGTGCCCCTGGGGTTGGGGGCCTTGCTCATGGACTCACAGGCATGTGACTGTTCTGCCCTGGCTGGGGATTGAACTAGCAACCTTTGGTTTGTGGGCATTGAGACTGAACCTGCTTCACCCCCCCCCCCCCACCCCATCTCTCTACGTTTCTCATATGTACATGGATGAAAGCCTCTACTAAGGGAGTTACCTTCAGTTCAGGAGACTTAATTAGTTCAAATTAGCATAAAACTCATACTAAACCTTAACAGATCCGGGCCCAGCTCTGTACATCACGGACCTGCTGTTCCAGTCAGCAGTACCTACAGTCCTTTGTTAAACCTGAAGCAGCTGAATGAGGTCGTCTTGAGGTCCAGGGGAGGTGGCTGATTTTCACCCAGACGCCGTCCCCAAGAACCCTAGCAGCGATCACTGCTGATATTGGCTGCTTTGGCAGCGTGCTGGAATTTCACAGCCTGATGAATTTCTGCTGACTGTGTTTGAAGTCGCCCCGAGTGAATTTGGCATGAATTACGTGCTAAAACCCACAGTGTTTCACTGCAGCCGATAACCTGCAGCTGTGTGCATCACCATGACCCCTGTCTTCCAGACGTCGCCGTCGGTTACCACCACTACTACTCGAACCCCAGCTACCACACGCTGTCTCAGAGCCAACCCCCCCTGCCCCACGTTTCCAACAACCAGGACCGCCCCCTGGGCTATGTCAAGGTAGGTGGGCCACCATTTCCATCACGTTTATCGTCACGTCAGCGCTTGTTACCTTGGTTACGTACAATTAGGACTTCTGTCTCTTCCTATCTATTTTTTAGATTTTTTTTCTCAAGTTCTTTTGCAAAGCGGCAAAGACATGTAAATGCTATAGGAATATATGAGTAAAATAATTGGTATATTCAAGTTTTTTGTAATGGGTGTAACATCAGGCTGCGGTATATGCTTACGGAAGTCATTCAACTCCTAAACAGTAGCACTGGGGAGCCCCCTAGTGGTATATAATATCACTGCAAGGTCATGGCAAGGTTACAGCATGTGAGAGGTGGAGTGTGTTGGATGTACTGCATCGCAGACGTGTTATTTTGGCATTGACGGTGCTGCACATATGCATGGGCCTGGGAGGGTGGGGGGTCCTGTGGTGACACGTGTTGGCCACACACACATCAGGCTGACATCATAAACCCCCCCCCCCCCCCAACAGAACACCAACAAGCAGCTGTTCTTCAGTGGGAAGAATGTGGAGAAAGAGCGGCTGAGGCCCCTGAGAGGGGACAGCGTGGCCACGCTGCCGGCTGGCTGGAAGCACCACGAGCCCCTGTCCCATAAGTCCCAGGGTATGTCTGTACCCCCCTCCAGAGGCATGGAAGAGAGTCCACACCATGATTTTGTTTCAACCAGCCAGTTCAGTAACCTGTGACTCCCAACTGGACTTTTACTCTCTGGACCCGATCTAACCACCTCTGCCCCACCTCCCCACCAACCCTCCATGTCTCTAATGCAGCCATGTTTTTCGTGAACGTCCACAGGAGCTTTCGGAATAGACCGCAGCTACAGTTACAGTGCCACCCTCGGCAAACTCTACGACAAAGGTATGAAAGCCTACACCCTGATTCTCCTGGAATTTACCATAAATAATTACCTTTAATTCTTACATGCTCCTAATTACCAAACAAGAAAACAATGTCAACACATATTTTAACTGAAAATTAAAAAGGGACTACCCCTACCCCCTCCCTTCCCCTCCCCCAGCAGGCCTGTCCAGGGACTCTGCAGTGAGTAACAGCTCTCTGAATAGTGAGAATCTCTATGCCACCATCAAAGACCCACCCACCCCGCCAGTCCACCCCCTGGAGAGCAGCTACATGGAGATGGCGTCGTACGCCCGTCAGGAGCGGCCCCGCGTTGACATGCACCTGCCGTCGCCACCCCCGCCCTCCATTCACCGGGGTAAGACACCGGAGCCAATTTCGATTAGAAGCCAGTGTGTGTGTCAAGAGACCAGTGGTGACTAACAGGGTTTTCCTGTGAATTGAGAAAACAAAGGTTTTTAAAACAGAATGAGAAGGAAAGACAGGAAGGTCTCTGACGTCCTTTTGTTTGGGGAAGGTTATTTGAATTTAGCCTTTGAAATTGCACTAACTGCCTTTCCAGGTTCTAATAGTTTTTTCAAACCTCAGAATGCTGCATCCTCTCCGACGTCCCCGAACAGGAACCTTTCCAGAATCATTATGACCTCCCTATTAACAGTCACATACCCGGACACTACGACCTGCCCCCCGTCCGCCGTCCACCCTCCCCCTCGCCACAGACGCTCCCCCACTGACACATCTGGGCTGAACACAGAACAACTGCAGAATTACCACCCCAGTGTAACACTACTGCCACCTTGTGGCAACATGGAGGATGGCTTCTTCCCATCGTTACGTGATCTGTACATTCCAAAACACTATTCCCTTATGCTGTGTTACTGCAGAGTTTCTGAATCCGATCCTCGGGGATCTGCAGATGGTCCACATTTTTGCTCCTTCCCAGAGTCCTGTCAAAGAGTCTACATTTTTGCTCCCAAGGACTGCTTTGAGAAACACTTTTACGCAACAACAAAAAAATATATATATATATATACACACATCTTGACTATTATCAAAGTTATCGGACGTTTTCCCCACTCTGTGATTTTAAGTAATGGTTACAAATGCACTGGGAGGCTAAATGACCTTTAAAATGAACAAGAGTTGCTGGTTTGAAAGTAACCAAACTACATTTAGCTGACGCTTTTGTCCAAAATGACGTACAAGGGAAGGATCAACCAGCGTCTCTGGAACGACTGGAACAAACTGTGAAATCACTCATGCCAGCCTCAGGATTTGAGCCGGTGACCTTCCAAGTACAGGTGCAGAGTCCTAATGCACAGAGCCCCCCCCTTGTCCCAAAAGTAGAGTTTCCATGCCTTCCCCAGTATTTGGAACCCACCCTCGAAAAGGCCTGACCCTGTGCTCTGGATCGGCTGCAGCTGATACAGGTTCAGGTGGGGAAGGAAAGCTCGCCCTCAAGTGGTTGAACCAAGCAGGTACATTAAATTCCACTGACTGTGGAAGCGCCCAAGACTTCGGCATGTAAACCGCACTCATCACTCCCCCAGCGATCTCTTCTTTATGGGTTTCCACACTTGAGAATTATCACAAGCTTATAGCTTCACAGCACAGTGCCTGTAAACATTCACATTGTACATAATGTAAATAAACATTGTTTTACTTGATGCCCCCCCTTGTTTTTTTTGAATGCACTTGTTTAAAAAAAAGCCCCCCTCATATGGTGTATAAATACAATACAGGGTGTGCAAGGTAAAAAACACAGAACTTGGTTTATGAAAGAGGTTTATTTAGAAAATCACAGATATCGGTAACAGCATTTTCTTTCAAACGGGAATTACAGAATTCTCAGTTACTCTGGAATGTAGCCAAGAGCCCGTCGGCAATAAGTGCAGTTTTCAGGAAGAAAAACGTCTCCCCTTGATTTAATGGCACAAACGTTAATTTATATTTCCATTATGCTGCAGTACCAGGGCTGCATAACAAACTCAGGTCAATTTACCATCTTAAATTTTGTATTAATGTACCGCAAGTACCGTAGGAAATCAGGTGAGTCTGGGATCTGCTGCCCCATGTGGTCGATGGTGGGATTGCAGCTGAACACTGTCCACGCAAACAGGACAGGGACTAATTTCAGCCTCAGGCAGCATTTTACAAGCTGTGTCTGACAACCCAAAATAAAATTTGCCTTCAGTTTTTTCCCCTAAAGAGCAGGGATGCTGCTATTGGCTGACATTTTATCTTTCTAGTAATTTGCTTTCCCGAGCGGTATCTGCATTTTCATATAAAACAGTAATACAAAGAAAATTAACTTTCTACAACTTTATTGTAATGAGTTATAACACCATGGGGTGTTGAAAATATATTTTTTTCTGAGGCGTAAATACAAAAAATTAAAAGCACCATTTTTAGGATGATATGGGGGGGGGGGGGGCTTTAAAAATCAGACCAAAGTAAGGACTAAAAACACACCTTTCCTACAAGCGAGCGAGTAAGTACTGACTGGCATTTTCTGAATAGCTTAGCGACATTAGAAGGAGAGAGGAGGACAGGAGCAGCGCTGTGAGGCGGCTGGGCTGCAAGCGAAATGTCACAGTGTATCAGTGCAGTGAGCAGTCAGGAGCAAAGGGGCATCTGGGGGGGGGGGGTCACACAGCACTGCACTCAGGACATGGTTACTGGGGCTCACTGGTTTATGGAGTTACCCTGATCTTTGGTCTGCTGCTTAGGAATTAAACACTTTAAGGCACATCAAGAGTTCTACAAGTGCTTCATAAAATAATTAAGTACCTCTGACAATTAGGCCATGATTCGTTAGATGGTCACTGAGCCATTTCTGTCCCTTTGGCAGTACAGCAGGTATTTAGTTTTAATTGGCAGGAAGCCCTTTAAAAAAAAAAAAAAAAAAAAAAAAAAAAACACAAATATTTTTCAACATTGATAGCATAACTGGCAGTTGCTCCACATTAATTTGCAGGAAATAAATGATGAAACCACACATTAACATGTCATATGCTCTGCAATGTGCAGCGAAATTCAATCTACCCAACATTCTGCCGTACTGCTCATCCAAGTAACTTCTTCATAAGCTGGAACCGCTTCTTAATAAAGCAAAATACAAAAAAAAAACCTGAGCTCAGTTCCTATAAAACTTGAAACAAACCTTGTGTAAAAAGCCCAACCATTTTCTAACAGTCTCGGTACCAGCTGCCCTGATATCATAAACATAAACATCACATCATGAGTAACGAAGGCTCGCATTTTCAAACTTTCAAATCTAATCTGAATAAAAAAAAATTTCACATCTTATGAAAACATTTCTTCTAATCAGCTAACCTGCCCTCAGAGACCATCCCAAGCAGTAACAAAAACTGCAGGCTCTCTCTCCAGTAGGGTCTGGTGATCTGAGGGGCTGTATACGCGCATTCACAAAGCAGGGGCCCTCAAACGCGGCCGTCCAGCTCTCCTCCGACCCTCGTCAGCCGCACTGCCATCTAACCAGACTAACCAGTGTAATAACAGAATCACTGCAAACTGAAGATCCCGTCAGGAATAATGGCGGCGGGTACAGAGAGAACTTGGCCGGCACAGTCTGGCGTCCCCTGCTGGGGGCTCGTGAGCTGTGCGTGTTCACCGGTGACAGCCAAGAGGGAAAAGTGGACCAGCGGTGGGTCAGACTGCAGCAGCCTAGACAGACCTGACGCCCCTCCCTCCCCAATCAAAATAAACAAAGCAAGTGGTAACACACAAAGCTGGGACTAGAGCTTATATACCCCCCACCCAAAACAAAACGCCGTTACGTGAAAAAGAAAAAATTAAAAACTAAAAAACAGGTTTGTTTCTTTGGAGAAAAAAGCTTCCGGAGGGTCACAGCAGCCCGGACTGGCAGAACGTCCCTCCGCGTGGTCACATGACGGAGCAGCTGTCTGCTCTGGGGCCGCTCGGGGGGGGGGGGGGAGGCACACACAGGCATTTGAGAAGTGAAAAAAAAACATCCTAACATACATGGTGGGCGTCAAACGTGCAGGACGACGGCTTTAATGCATGTGCGGCTGTGTGTGGGGAAATTGCTCTACTTTAACACAGGTTTGCTCATTTCTCAACCCGGTCCGCAAGGAGCACCAGACAGTCCACCTTTTCCCTCCTTCCCAGCTCCCAGCCAATGAAGAACGCGGAATACCTGGTACAGGTGTGCTGGGAGGGAACAAAAATGTGGACTGCCGGAGTTCCACAAGGAAACATGGCTCCACCCTAACCCTGCACTACAGCCAGACCTGTTCCATTTCTGCTTCTGCCTATTTACAGGTCAGACACACACACACACACACACACACACACACACAGCTGATCACTCCCAGCAGCTGTGAGTGAGGCGGCAGCCTAACCCTTCACTCACCTGCCGGGCTGAATTGTTGCCCACCACCACGAGGGAACGGGGCACCAGCCCCTCAGGAAGGCCCCCACCCTCACTGAGGAAGGAGCGGGAGATGGCCACGTTGGACCCAGGGGTGGCATGGCCGTCAGTTGAATGGCCACATGAGGTGCAGAGCACAGTACGGCTGCGAAGGTTGTACTCGTTATCAACGGCAGTGCTGTGAGCTACCTGCAGGGGGCGACAAAGGCGAGCTGCTAAAGCACCTCAGCGGGTGAGTAAGCCACTGACCAACAGACCGAAGAATCCATATAGGAAATGCATGTTCACAACTGGTCACGATAACCGCTGCGCTTACGTCTTTCCTTACCACATCATGGCCGCCGTCGTCGTCCTGCAGTAGTCTCCGGCTGACAAATCTCATCGCCATCTCCTGAATTTAAGAAAGCAGGAAAACCCAGTTCACGCCAGGTCACAATCTGCATCACGTACCCAAGACGACATTCTGACAAATGTCCTGCTTATGCTACATGAGCTACTGCGGATCCTATCAGTAATGAGGATGAAGCACGACACAAGGAGTCTATCTCACAGGCTAGGGGTGTGCTTTGTGCCTTCCCAACACTATAATTTATGTAAAAAAGGAAAAATTATAAATTTTACTATTTTCCCTGGATCTCAGGAGATCAGCCTGTCCTAGCAGAGACATCAACAGAATGTGCGCAGCACAATGACGGCCATGTTTTGCCAGCAAATCTCTCAGGTCTAAGAGAGAAATTCAGGAGACGCCGGACCGGCCGAGAGCGTAGGAGACACCGGACCGGCCGAGAGCAGCACGCACCTCCCCACTGGGGCTGAACAGGGTGGTCTGGAACTGGTCTCCAGTCTTCCATGAGTTCTCGGCCTTCCACACCAGGTCAGAAGGAGGTTTGTCGATGGTACCAGACCCAGCTGCCCAAATCTGTACAACCCAGAATGACAAGGAGAGACCCACAAGGGACAGAAAAAGTTAGAAGCAGAAAAACTTGAGGCGACAATGGCCACATCTTAACTGATCTCAGTACTACCTGCAGTCCGGCAGCACTGGCTTGGAGCAGGTCTTACCGTAACGGTGGCACCAGCCTTCAGAATGAACTTGGAGGGAAACTTGTACATTTGATCTGCTTGGCGGTGCACCTGCCTCTTCACCAGCCAGTTACCTAGAGGCTGATCCTGGGGGTGGTGAGGGGGGAATCAAAAATAAAAATAAACCAAAATCCCTGCACAGCAAGACAAGCTGTCCAAATATTTTTCAATTAAGGGAACTGATGCCTTTAAACGTTGGTGCCAATGAAGACATAAGACAAAAACAGGAAAACAGACATGGAGTTCTCAAATCCAGTCTGAACTTTCACTTCAGTTTTCGGGAATATTATGAGAAGGCGCATTTGGGAAGCCTGATGATTTGGGGCATCATGGAGGGATGCCGGAATTCAGCATTTAAACAATGACTGAAAACCAGGTATTATTAATCGAGCAGTCTCAGCGCACCGCAAGGCCCTCACCTGGTCGGCCTTGTTGCTCAGCCGCACATACTTCCCCTCCAGGTCCACCTCATCCACAGTGACGCGGCCGCTGGCGGAGGCCTTTTGGGAAATGCGCGTGTGTGATATGCCCCCCCCCACCGTGCTGGAGGCCTCGCTGTCCGTGTCGTTCAGACGGCGTTTCTTGGCCGATTTCTGGCTACTGGAGGTGACGACGTTGGGGATGGCAAGGCCAGTGGAGATGGTGGCACTGGAGTGGGCGGTCCCAGACTTGGCGGAGCCAAAGTGGGCGGTCCCAGACTTGGTGGAGCCAGAGTGGGCGGAGCCAGAGTGGGCCACACGGGAAGTAGAGCTGCGTGTCACTGTGACCTGCGTTGGCGAAGGGCTTGGGGATAGTTGCAACCTGTATAAAGAGGGACATTGATGCATGTTAGACTGCAGGTAATGTGAATACAGCCAAACAGTGAGAGAGACTTAGTGAGACAGAGAATCAACTCTGTCCTTATTGGTTTTACACATGCACACAGAAACAGTCACAAAGACACACCTACTGTACTGACCACCTGATCCATGTTGGGGGGGCACTATGACCTACTTCTAGTTTTACTAACTACTTTATAACTGGCTGGTTCCTGTGCTTGGCTAAATAGTTCTATTCTTCTTGTGTGGTTTGTTCCCTTGATTGAAAGACTCGTCCAGCTGTTTCACATTAACGTTAGTGACACGTGCATGATTATAGGAGACTGGCCAATCAGTCACACAGCAAGAACTCAGTGCTTAAGTGAAATCCGGGTCCTTTTAATATAAATGGTTGAAATGGTAGTTAAAAACCCTGTTGTAGCTCAAAGTCCCTCTTGACATGGAGTAGGTGGGTCGCCCTAACAGACACAGATAGACAAACACACACACGCAGACACACATGACCGGCGGTCTTTAAGCTTTGCGTCTCAATAGACAGACTAATACGAATTACGTAGCACATTAAATACCCTGCAGGGTATGAGTGCCAAATGAATAAACTACAAAATGCCTAATCATCCTCTTACAGGGCAAACATTTCCTTCTCTAACTTCAGTGACATTGAGATAATGCTGTTTATGTGCGAGACACTGTATGGCAAGCAATTATCAGCGACAGGCAGTTCACTGTGTGCGCGCGTGTGCGTATGTGTGACTGAGTGTGTGCGCGTGTGACTCTGTGTGTAATCAATGTCTGCCAGCACATCCCCATCCAGGTAGACCACAGTGCCCCTGTATGTGTGTGTGTGTCTTTCACCTCTCCTCCTCGCCCTCCAGCAGCTTCCTGTAGGCACAGATCTCCATGTCCAGAGCCAGCTTGATGTCCAGCAGCTCCTGGTACTCGTCCAACTGTTCCTGCATGCGCTGGCGCATGTTCGCCATCTCGCGCTCCTTCTCCCCCAGGAGGCGCCGTTTGGCATCTCTCTCCAGGGACAGCACCTCCTCCAGCTCTCGAACCTTGGCTTCACTAGCTGCCAGCTG
>JAODJX010000049.1:11578617-11599986 GCA_026776945.1 Isichthys henryi | reverse complement strand
CCCCCCCCCCCCCCCCGCCCCCCCCCCCCCCCCCCCCCCCCCCCCCCCCCCCCCCCCCCCCCCCCCCCCCCCCCCCCTGGCCAAGACTTTGGTGATCAGATATCTGGGAACAAAACAAACTGCCACCATTGCTTACTATGTACTTTTATAGTGTTCCAAACTGCATTTTGCCTATACTTTGATGTCAAATTACAAACTTCACATAAATCTGACATATTTACAAAGTTCACTAAGATTAAGATGAGGTTAATGCCAAAACAAATATATAAGAAATTATTTTCCATGAATTAAGTCTATGACACTGAATGACATGTGTGACCATGCCCCAGTCAGTGAAAGTGTGTTCCCTACCCCTAGACCCCAGAGGGTTAATATCTGAAAACCACTAGTAATGATGTTAAACATGAGCGGCAGTTAAGGGACACCCGTAGAAGTCTTGAGGACATCACCCTCCCAATAAAGGGATTACTGTGCCTTTCAGCGGCATGCGGAAACTAGCAGGAGAAGGCTGGGTGTGGTCCTTCACCACCAGGAAGTGTGTGATTCATCTACCAGCTATGGGCTCTCCGTCTCTGTGGTAAACTCAGTGTTAGCACTGTAGCCCATTAAATTATCAGCCCTGATATGAAAGGCTGTGCAAGGGAGATGGGATTAGGGATGTATGGCCACGAGCTTGAGGAAACCGAAAACCGCTCTTGCGCCATCTTGCGGTTCCCAACTGGTGCGATTAATTGAGAATTCGCTCCCCTTGACGATACAGAGCAGGACATTTTGGCCGTGAATGAGGAGAAGGAGTTCATGCAAATTGGGAGCCGTCAGCAAACCCCTTCGGTTCTCAAATGCAGTCCCAGACAACTGACCCGAGTGGAAACAAAGCAGGAGCCTCTGGAGATGTTTGCGTGGCATCTCCTCTAATCACACACATATTCTGGAATTTCAAGCTCCTGAATGCATCCAGATGCTCTGGATTAGAGGCCTCTAAGTCGGGAACGTGTGTGTGTGTCGAGGTGTCGCCCTGGGTCTGGAGAAGCACCAGCAAGTGTGGTTACAGCCGGAGGTTGTTCTCTCACGCTACGCCACGTGAGCGCCAGCGGGGTTAGTATGAGCGGGAGGGGATAAGCCACGCTCCCCGATGCAGACCCTGTGCTTCTGCCAAAGACCTTGAGCTGGGGAGTCATTGGCTATTTTGTTTTGTTGAGTTGGAGGATTAATTGCAGGAAACAAAACATTTGAATACTACCAGGAAGGAACGGCACATCCAGAAAAAGGCATCCTTGGGCCTAACTTACGTGCCTCGTAAAGTAAATCACCCCATGAGGGGGTGGAGTGAGTCATGGCGCTTGGCTTTACTCACGATGGATCAGAATTCCATGGAAATTCTGACCTAGCCTAGTTCCACACACGCACGGACACCCCAAGACCCCTCCCAACCAGCCAGTAACATTACAGAACACAATGTGTATCATCAGAAGGCAATATTTTCTTTGCACTGACACAACCCCGCCCCCCCTTTGTCATTGTCACACATCCCCCACGAGTTAGTACTAGATGACTTGCTACCATAAGAACCACGCTGTCATCTTTGATGGTCTCAAACTGGACATTCTGCTGGACAGACGTCACTGCAGCGAAACCAACCCCTGCAGCTGGGACTTCCCCCAACCACAACTCAGCCACAGGGGTGAAGAGCGTGACGGCGGGCAGTACGGGCTAACCATGGGGCCCCGGGTTCCGCCCCATACTCAAACGCACCAATCACAGCCCCAGTAAAGTTGCAGGGGTGTGGCTGCAGCTTCCAAACACACCCACGCAGCACCAGGAGTTCCCCCTCGGGGATTTCTGGATGTCCAAGAGTCTGAATTTAAAAAAGCCACTAAAATCAAGAATTACCATGACCCTGCCCCCCCCCCACCGAAACAAATGCGACAGCCCCAGCACGACTGCTCAGCTTCATAACGCATGGGACGTCCAGGCTGCCTACTTACTTACAGGAAATTTACTTTGCATCTGGGAATCTTACAATAATAACTGAAATGCTAAGAGGTAGCCGCTAAAAAGTAAACGATATAATCTCCAGTGAGGAAATCTGTAATTCAATGTATATTTTATGGCAGAAAATTCAAATTCTTGAATTAAAGGGCATGCCGGCAGGTGTAAAACACAGCAAGAGACATAGATGAGGCCAGAGCAATGAGTGAGCAGTAGGCGTGGAGATCATGTGGTCAAACGTGGTGACAGGGAGACTTCCTTTGGAGTTCCCTCTGACAGCTTCAGAAGCACAAAGAAACTTCACTGGCATCAGAACAGCTCCCAAAAAGTCGGAGTTTTCTGTAGCCAAAAAAAACCCCAAAAATACCAAAGGTGAACAGCTCCCTCTTAGCAATTAGCAAGAATGAGCTAACTGAAAATGTCATAGTGCCTTGGGCTGAATGCGTTTGAATGAGCCAGTCCCCAAATGGGACCGGAACTCCCAGTACGGTGGCGGCACACCCATCTACAAGAAATCTTGGCACTCGTATTAATGAAAAGCCTGACGACATTTGAATCTGTGACTCTTTGATAGACAAGGTGCAGGGTTGCCATGCCAACCATACAGGGCGAGTTACACAGGCTTGCACGCCGATGAGTAAGACCCAGAGCAGTGATTTGGACGGGTCCCCGTGTCACCGTGGTTTTCCCCAGCATCAGTGTGCGCTGTCACAGTACACATTGTGTCGAGGACACACAATTCAAAACGGGACTGGATCAAAACGGAATCAAATGTATATTCTGTGAAAAGGCCGATACTAATGCGAAGTAAAAGTAAAAGCCAAACAAGTATGCAGTCCTGGACGGGTTTTGGCTGAAAACGCCTCGACATACCTGAGTGCAGGCGAGGCATATGAACAGAAACACATTCATCCATGAGTTAATGCAACTGGATGCCATCAGAGAGCTTCAGGTTACAATCAACATATTAAATTTACTAGTGCTTGAAGAGACCATGAGAATAGATATACTGGCAGAACACAGCAAGCTAACCCAACTCTCACATGATCTTCCGAAAAATATTTCCACAAATAATCTGAATCCTCAATTCTTCTTCCGAAAACACCGCCTCTCTGTACAGGCTGGCCGGGGCCTTGGGTTGCTGTACCTCGACTTTCCTAAAGAGCTTATTTTGGTGGCTTTTGTGTCCGTCATAAGTGCCTCTGGATACATCAGGAGGTGTCTACAGAGCCCTGCCTACAGCCACACAGTACCGACCCCCGGGCGCCACACAGACAGGCCTGACCCCGCGGAAGTGTGCTTCAAAAGACGAATAAAGGGACTGCAATGAGAACTTCCACGTGGAGTTTAAAATTGTTTAAAATTGAGATTTAGAGCTTTAGAGCTCGGTTTAATGCATTTAGAGCATAGCACTCAAACTGAACCAGGACTGCAAGCGCAGACAGTGGAGAGCCTAAAATTCATCTTTAATTAGGAGGTCAAACAGGAGCACCCAATGCAGAAAGGTCCTACCTGGCCTTGAGCTCCATGTAGTCACCCTGCACCTTGCCCAGCTCCAGCTGCAGCCGGGCGCGTTCTTTGGCTACCGAGTCCAGCGACTTGCGGGCGTCGGCCAGCTCGGTCTCGTAGGCCGCCTTCACTCCGGACAGCTGACGGCCGACCTCCGTCTCCGACTCGGACACACGCATGCGCAGCCCCGCGTTCTCCAGCTCCAGGGAGCGCATCTTGTCGATGTAGACGGCCAGCCGGTCGTTGAGGTTGCACAGGTCCTCCTTCTCTTGCAGCCGCGTGATGCGGCTCGGGGTCAGGGGCGAGTTGATGTTGGGGTTGGGTCGCTTCCGTCCGGGGGTCTCCATGGCGATCGGCTTAATAGGCTGCCGCCCGTCCAGGGACAAAGGTAAAAAGGGTTATTAACCTTGAACCTTCAGACCCTTTAAAACAAATAAGAACAGCATCACAAGCAGACTAATGACTCAAGCAGCTATTTTAAGTTTCCACAAAAAAAAAAAAAAAAAAAAGTTACACTATCAGCGGTCACTGACCGGCACCATCTGGGACACAGAGATTAAAACATTTTCAAGCCCTATTTTAATAGTCCCCATGACCCACACCAGGGGATGCGATGGGACAATGATGATTTTAATAGTCTGGCCACACTTTGACCAAGGTCACGGCTCTTATTTTCTGCTTTTTCGTACTTTTTATGAATGAAATTTGCTTCATAACTCGTGCGGAATTTTTTCTCTGGAGACGACATGGACCTAACTCACACCGCACACATCCTGGGCTGGTGAGCGATTTCCTGTTCACAGAGAAAACTAATTTCCTCTTATCCACTTCTGTGTTGACGTGTATCTCTCATTTAAAAAATAAAAAAAAAAAACATAAATAAAAAGTTCACATTTTTACTTTACAATTAAATATTATTTCATACAAAAAAACAACAAAATTCATCATCCCTTACAATCACTTTATTTGCAATTACTAAATTACAAATTGTGATTCTAAAATGCAACTGAATTAAAACACAACATAAAATGTTCCATTTGTAGAACAGAGAAAAAAAAAATTTAAACAAAAGTTGTTTTTAGAACTTACTAAAAATTTCCGACTTCAAACGAGTCACAGCTACTTGCCATACAGGTAAAACGGACAGCTGTCCACCGTTGACCCAAAGCGAGCCAAAGAATTCCACCCCTTCGATTTACGATTACCACCCTTCCTTTGTATAAAGGTACCCAGCAACTTTACCTTGCAGATTTAGGCAATGCCCAGACGTGTCAAGCTCTTTGCAGTGGAACTCCTGAACAGGATGGATGAGCTGCCTGAATGTTCAGAGCTGACTGGCCGGTGCTCCTGGGTTTAGAAAGTTGCTCTTGAATCAGTCCTGAGCCTCTGGCTTCTGAATTAGACTGGCTGCATTTGGGTTAGTTACAGCTTATGTATTTCAGCAAGGAGGGAGGGAGGGAATGAGTGTGTAAGATGAGGAGGGAAAGGAGGAGTCAGCCCGAAACTGAACTACCACACAAAGTCACCAACACAATCCAAACAAACAAAAACCTTCCTTTGGTCACGCATTTAAGCCCCACGGACAGTCAGAGTCCACGATAAATTATTACAGAAAAGAAGCACCAACTTTATCGGCTGTTATAGGAGACGGAGTCCACACAACATTCGAATAAAACAAAACCATTATTTTTAAAACTAAGAGCGCCGGTAAACAGCAATTACGTTTATGATGCCACATTCTTTTAAAAAATAACCGCAGATGGTCTTATTTCCCTCTATGCGGGCCTGCATTACTAAATAGAAACAACAGTTCACACCATGATTTAACTCCCACAGCATTAGGTCAGACAAACAGACGCCGATGAAGCACAGAGAAGCTTGTTTGGAAGAAAGCAAAAAGGCAGGAATATGGCCAGTTCCTGTTCCCTGAGTGTCTACAGGATGAACGCATTACCTGCGCACCACACCCTATGAACGTCAACCCCCCCCTCGGGGGATCTGCATGCAAATATGCATTAAACCGATGCGCTTCCATGTTAAGCTATCTTCAGCCTGTAAAACACGAAAGATTCAGGACTGCAACGACATACACAGCTCTATGCTGCCTCATAAGAAATAACATCTTAAAAGCCTTCAGATTAACACCCCCGCAATATATACAAAAAAACATATTCACAACCCAGAACATGGGCCTTGTGCCAGCAGTTCAACCATCATGCGTACAGTAGAGTTGCTGCCCAATCGTGCAGGTTGAGAACCATTATAGGCTGTTCGTTAGCCTGGGACGATCCAGGCACTGGATCAAGTTGGCAGGTTTTAGTCAGTGCTGGAAAACTGGGCAAGGGGAAGCTAGCCAGAGCTCTATGGGTGAATCACATTTCCAGTTTTGCTGCTTTATCAACTTAAGAACGTTTTTTTTTTTTTTTTGTCACAGCCAGAGATTCTCCCTGCTGTCTATCGCATCAGGAATTAAGTGAGAATCTGGAAAACAGCCACAGCACAAACTGACACTGGCAACTCATATTCAGTTGTTCAGCTGATTCTCTGCTCAAGCTGGATGTTCTGCTCAAGACATCTGAAGTATGTACCTCAATCGAAAATACCACACAGAACCGGTTCTGGGAGTCGAAACAGCAGCTTTCAATTTGGAGGCTCATTCACTAAGAAACGACCAGCCGCCCTATAAAAACCATGCTGATGCTTCGCGGCACGAAACACAGTCTGCTTTCTGAATGGACACACAGCAGGTCACCTGATACGAGCGGGCGTGGCTTTCCAAGAGCAATTCTGGCACATTTCACATCTGCATGGGCTACCCTGTACCCATAAGGTCCAGAGAGTCAATAGATCATATTAATAAATGTGCACAGGCCGAGTACGGCATTTGGGGGGGACATGGGAAATAACCAGGAGAGGCTTAGATAAAGAAGAAAAACCAGACGCCAGAAGACAATGACTTTGTAGGGTAGATATGAGACAGACCAGTCTGCATGGCAATGTGTGTTTATCAGCAAATGCAGTCCAACACTGCACACAGGCTGCAGACAGCATTCCTGCAGAATCCCACTCCAGGAACTAGCCGGGATAAATCGCATCGCTCGGCAAACAAAGACCCTTCTCGACTCCTGCAGTCTCTCTCTCTCTTTCCCCCCAACGTGGAGCAAGACCCCAAAGCCCACACTCACACATGCTGCCCGGCTGTGTAGCCCCACCCCCCGATACACCCTCCCGCTCCAGGCTGGCCAAGAGTAGTGCCACCCTGACAAGAGGCTTTCCAAGAGGGGCGGGGCTAACTAAGGATGAGTCACTTTTTACCGACATTGAGCACAATGTCGCCCACTACCCCCAAATCTGCACCCCGCTCTACCTACTCCCACATACACAGAGCCTAGCCTCTGCTCCCCTAAAAGATCAACACCCATAAGAGAGAAATGCTTAAGGGTGCACTTATTCAGTCGAGGCTCTCATTTGTAATAGAGCTTATTTTATTCAGCACGGAATGTATCGGGACACAGTTGGAAAGGGTTCTAGAGAACAAGAGTCAAAATGAATAACTGCATTCATGACAAAAAGGTACTTTTCATCAATCACCTAAAATGCAAAGTCTAATTTACCTTAAGCCGCTCTTTGATTCTAAAGTAGGCCGTTAGCCATTTGGATCTATTGAAATCTCTTCAAAATATTATCTTTTGTAACTGAAACAAGTAAATGTTTACTGATTAACACTGCCCGGAGAAAGGAAAAATACAACAAATGAACTACAAATTGAAGTACATGTTGATTGCCGCTACAGTGCAAACCCAGTGCCGTTAAAAAAAAATAAATAAAAAAAAATCATAGCTTTGGCAACACATTCCCGTATCCATGGCAACCAAGCCTGATCTCTGTTGCCAACACTGTGGTTAGTGCCTGACTGGAAACCATTACTTATAACAAAGTAAGATTGGGAGAAAAAAATCAGAGGGGCTTAAGACTGACTTTCACAGGAGTAAAAGAAAGGCTTTGCATTGTGTACCTGCTAAAGGCTGTATGAGTATCAAAGCGAACAGTCAGTGAAGGACCCCCCACACAGACGAACAGTAACACTGGGCCTTCGTGGCTGAAGCATGCGATTCCGTCCTCTGATAAACACAAAAACTATATATAAAGTGCATTTTTCACAGGATGTCAACCTGTTTTTTTTTTTTTTTTTGAGGGGGGGGGGCGGGGGTGGTACCCTCTACAAGGCAGAGAATATCACTCAGCCTATTCTTAAAAGATTTATTAATAGTTTACCTGGGAATAATATGGTTTATACCAAGGTGAATTATTTCCTTACTTACTCCAAATCAGTCAACAGAAATCAAAGAAGCTAATGTAAAGTTTCACTCCAATACAGATTATAGTGATTGGTTTTTAGTAACTTCATTTTTCACACAATATTTTTCCTACAGAAATCATTAATTTCATTAACATTTAGGCGTACTGTACAAACAGCAATAAGACAACCAGAGGGAAAAGAAAATCTGTTGCTAACGACGTTGATAATTTCTGCTGTGATGGTAGGACTACATTAGGAAAGGTGGCGTTTTTCAGCCCTGGAAGAAAAATCTCCAGCTATGCAGGAAGATGTGTTAATTAGGGAAGCGTTATTTATTCGACATCAGTAATCAGAGAGTCTGAAATGAAACTTATTTACCGTTACTTGTTAAATTCATGAGAAGTGACTAACTCCGCCAGACACTACAGTCTTATGACAAAGTTTTCATGAACCTGCGAATTCGGCCGGTAACAATACACTGACGCGACATCCCCCCCTGGTGGCATTCAAAAACAGTGACCTTAATTTGCTAGTCGAGACAACCCTCCTCTAACAATAAGCGTCATATCTTTGCAGTCTGTAAAAATTTGGTTTAGATATTCAGCACGTTCGTAAGTCGGCAATGTTAAGCATAGATAGTGCTGGGAGTCTGAGAGGATTTCTTCCTGCAGGAGAACAGAACACATCAGTGCTCCAAGTGTCAGGATAATGTTACATTCATAACAAAACAAACACTAGCATTACTGTTGGCAGACAGGTAGCTAACCTTATAAAATATAACATCGTGACTACAAATCCAAAAGACATTCAAATATATACTCTGCCCCCAAATGTTCAACATATAATAAGGGAGTCTTCGAACATTATTCTCGACTATATAAACAAATGGTCAAGAATAAAATCAGATATGTTACGGGAAAGCATAGAAAGGTCAAATAAAAGTTTCAAAGAAGGGCTTTTTTCAGTATCCTCGATGTAGTCATACTTACAGTAGATTTGAAAAATTTTATTTAACGGGAGTTACAGTCTTATGAAAATGGGTCCCTCACGCCTTTTTATCTCCTAAGCGCACCATTAATGGCTTGGTATAGTAATGGCACTGACAATGTGGACCCAGCTGCCAGAGAGAGCAGACTCCACATACTGTACCTGAATGCATACCTGGCTGCACTGCGCCACAAGCAGAGGCTAGTTTAATAAAATGACAGCCGTATGCTCTTCTGATCTCTATTATCGACCGTACAACATAAATCCCACCGGATAAAACATCATTCTCCTTCTAAGATTAACACATCAGGCAACAAAGTTAACCCCCTCATACTCAATTTATTAACGTGTTAATTAATATTTTTTGTAACATACATGCCAAAGGACATCAAGTTTCACCTTAACTACTCTGAATAAACTGAATAATCTTCTTTGAAACCACTCAAAATATACATTAATTTCTTCAGTAACATTTTAATAAACGCTTCGCCCCAACACAGCTGGAAAGCCTTTCCCAAACGATTTTTCATGTTGAGTGCGGTTTAATGACCACTGCGATAATTTGTTTTCAATTTTAACATCAGGTACTTATGTTAAAAATGTATATAAATGCCTTCAAGCAAACAATATGCATTCAGAACCTTTTTTAAAAAAACAAGCACTTACCAGAAAATAGACTAGTGCCATTATTACACCACATTTTCATAAAACCGTTGTTAGTTTGTGTATATTTAGGCCTAAATAACTTTTCTTGCGAACATCGTGTGCACCCGCGTCAACCACAGGCGCTCAGAAAGTCCGCTGACTTTAGAAATTAATTAATTGAAATAAAGTTCGCATTTAAAATGTGCAAAACTTGATTTCATCTTCTTCGCCAATACATAAAAACGTGCTGCTAAGCTACTTTTTAAAAAAAAAACTCGGTGCAGCTGAGCCTGTAGATTTCGGTTGTTTTATATAAACACGGCATGCATAGGGAAATTTCGCCCCCTAGTGGATATGTCACGTTAAGTCAATTGAAGTACGTTTATGTTTCCTTTTGTTTCAGGCTATACCTTCAAGATTTACTTAATGAACCGCTGAATAAATTTGAAAGTTTACCCATCCATCACCCATACATTCGTCCAGCAGAGTGTCGAGGAGGCCTAGGAACCCAGAAAACCAGGACATAAGGCAGGGGGAACACTTTGTACGGGATACCAGTCCATCGCAGGGCACACACACATTTAATAAAAATAAGCAAACACAGGCTATAGTTATGAATTTTCTATATTACGTGCAAACCCTACTATAGAAAAGTTATTTAATTCAAACACAGTGAAGTAACGTACATAAGAAATATAAGTTGAACTGGTGAAACTGATAACGAACAGGGAGGGCGCGTTGAAAGCTTTTTTACAGATGAACCGCCGCAGTGTATGTTTTTCCCTCTTATTTCTACAGCCATTGTGATACATGTCCTTCGTCTGGGGCACTCTAAGGTAAATACCTGGAGGGTTGGGAGTCTGTTGGTTTGATTGCACGAGCTCCATTATGAGAGAAGTGCTGCAATACGATCGCGCGCCACCTGGGTGTCAGGTTGTGACAGGTGGGTTCTGTGGAGCTGGAGGACAGATCCACGGCGTGCATTTGGTCACAGATCCTATTTTTTTTCTTTTTACTTAATTGCTTCGATGCATTGATCGCGTGCGAGCCAGATGTCACATGTAAATCTGGGTACTTCTGAATAAAAGTAATTATGGGTATGGCGGTATCCTGGTATCACCCAGGACGGTCTGTCTTCTTTGTTGTATGGGCTCTTTATTTCTGGTGGTGCATTTCTGCAGTTTGGATGATGTCATAAGGTGATGTGCTGTAAATGTCAATCACCACTGAAGGTGTGTTAACAACAGCGGTCCCCAGCTTTTGTCGTGACAGGAAGATTATCATTGGCTATTAGTAATAGACGGGAAGAATGAGCCAATATCCCAGTAAAGGGATGATGTCACAGCCATCTGATTCATATTCCCAATGGAGTTCACAGTTCCTGCCTTGTTTAAGAGTATTAATGTTTTTCAACCATGCATACTGTTTATATTCTTACCTACACACGCTGTTTCTTGTAGGTGGAATTGGGAAACGGCTGTGTGCTTTCAAAGATGCTCATATATATCAGTTTGGGGAAATTGTGCTGCAAGTGAATCTTTTCAAGTATGCACAATAATTGGGACCTTCAGAACTAACAGAACTTTGCTACCACCAAGTCCCCAACGCATGTGACACATTATTGATAACGGAATAAGACAGAGGTGTCATATGAAGTGTGTTTCCCTTCCAATCGGTGGTAGATCTCTCGGAAGCTATCAGGAGACTCATAGTGTGATAAACCATCATTGACCGACGGTACCCATGCACAACCATGTGAAAATGAGAAGAAGATACAAGCTATAGCAGTACTGCAATCAAGATGAAAAAACATGTTGTTCCATGTGTACTTCGTTTACAATATCTAATAATGCATCCCAGTGACAGGTAGTGGGCACAGTGGGGAAGCTCAGAATTTCCATTTAAGGACATCTGGACTCCAGCAAACTCGTGTGATCTTTGGGACGACTGCCCATTTCATCGATAGACATTGTTTAGTATATGATTGTCATAAATACAGCATCACCATCACTGTTCAATTGTCACTCATGTTATTGAGAAACAGTTAGCCAATTGTCACAGTATTAGATAGCCGGTGTCTAATTGTTCTTATATACAATGAAAACCACACCATTTCAATGTTACTTCAGGCAAATAGAGACATTTTTAGTTGTTTAGTCCAGATTTAAGTCAACTTATTACTTTACACTACAGGATATTTTTGCTGAAGTAGTTCAGGCTGAGCGCCTTGTTCAGGGACACAGGAGGGAGTCTCCTCGTGGAATTCGAAACTTGCAGCTTTTTGGTCTCCCTCCTGCACCCTAAATTCACCTATAAAGCTTAGGTGGCAGATACAAGATCTGATTTCCCCAGTAGAAAGATCTACCACTCAAGCAGATGGTCAAATAAAAGAAGAGGGATAGAGAGCCAGTGGGGAGAGAGAAACCTCAAAACAGGACCAAAACTCACAGACAGACTGCAGGCGAAAGAGAAACCCAATCCATTATCTATACTCGCCATTGATTGGCGCTCACTATTCCTGTAGGCGCCATTAGTGAAGGCAGACCTTTTGGACAGACTGACACTATGACAGAGAACCTGGCCCTGCTCCCCTTCACCCCTCCGCCCCCCCTAAAGGCCCCAGCCCTGCTCCTCTTCACCCCTCCTGCTCATCCCCTTCATAGCCATGCTGTTGTTTTTCTGTTCATTGTCCTTTTTCTGAAACTGGGCACGAATGGTGGGTGGACTGATAAATTTAATCCTGACATCCTCGCTGGTGACATTGATCCCTCCTGGCCCACACTGTAACACCCCAGGGGAGACCCTCTCTAATTAGTGTCTGGGGAATGTGTCTAGACAATGATTATGTCCACGCACACTGCCCACTAAAGAGACATTGCCTCCCACAGAGTGCTGATACCCTCCTTTTAATATATATATATATATTTTCCATTTGGGGCTGTAATGATATATTTGCTGTGACCTCACACTCCTGGTGTAACAGAAGACATTCATTCAAGTTTAGACATAGCAGTGAATGTTTTACCGGTGTAGCCGCAATGTCCGGAAGTCTTCAATAAACGGGACACTTGTTTTTATAAACACATCCTGATCCCTTATTGATGAATAAATTGACTGTTTGCAGCCATGCTCAACATGAAAAAATTCCTAAACCGCAAGTGAAGTTTTATCAGCAGAAATGATATGTAATGTATACTGATTTAAAGTGTAGTCTACTCATTTTCCGTATTATTTTTCAAAGAGGCTAGGCACTCCACAATGCTATAAAAGCACAATCTAGTTCGCTGTTTGTTTATCATATATATGTGTCTCGTGTTACAGTCAATTATAAAGTCAACACTTATTAAGATTCCGCATTTACTATGTTAAGGCTTATAAAGGTAATGGGTGTGTTTTAATATTATTGCAAACCAAGTGTGAATATAAAAATAAAGACCACGAACAGGAGGGATATGACTCGGAAGCGTTCAACGCAAAATAATCTGATTAAGTGTAAATCCAAAGCCTAGCCAAGCTGTCAGCGGAGAACAGCGAATACGAGGTTTCACCCAAATAAACACATCCCTGTTTTTAATGAAAATGGAAACAGGTGATGGATCGTTTAAGCCACAAAACCATGCCCCCGCAATTACAAAGAAAAAAAAAACAATTCTCGGAGGGAGTGTTCAAAACATAGGTGGACGCCTGTCACATAGGACATGGCCCATTGCAGACCCAACGAAGCATCGCTCTCGCACAAATATGCGCAGGCTGGGCTCTAATTTACAGCACGCATTGATACAGACCGCCGTCTGACGCGCCCATTACGCATGTCTGCCGCGCGCATGTGTGCAGCCGGACAGCTACTGTAAATGTTTCAGGACTGTCTGTCAGCATGACGTTATGTTTTTATGCTATTTTTATTCGTCTACAATGTAATCTGCACACAAATGTAAAATATTATACCATGTTAATGATGCTACATTGCTAATCTTTCAATTAGCAATTTGTTAATTAATATTCTCCATTTCCGATTACACTCGCCCCCAACTCGGATTATTATTTCAGAAGCAATATTGCCCTGTTATATTACATTATTATTATATTAACGCAATGTCGTATTGCATATATAGTGCATAGCATTTTACAACATTAATACCATTCATCGTTAATATCATAATTATTATTTTAGTAATAATAACCATGGTGATAATGATTCGAGACTTGTCTGCTGCAAGCAGGCGTGGTTTCAATTGAATCCAGAGGCGGTTGCTATCTGGTACAGCGCGCTTGAAGTCGTTCTTTGTTCGAAGCGTGAACATGAGCATAAACTAGAAAACCCATTGACATAAAACGAAACGAAAGTGTTAAAATACAAGGCGATGAGCTACTGCAATGCTGTGCCAGAGCCTCACAGACAGCTTCCCTTCCACATACACGGTGCTGCTCTCACACACCATTTCTCCCCCAAATCCCCACCCTCGCAGAAGCGCGCCGGAGACAACGCCGCTCCAACATTGACCCGCAGCAACCTCATTCAATGCATATTGTAACGGCGAGGGGAGCGGTGGGATTTGGATTTTATCCTGGGTCACACAAGTGCCAGTCTTAAGAAAACACTGATGTAAAAACACCCTACAGTAATTCTTAATGCCAAAACAACTTGTTCCCGAATACGCCATTTCTATATTTCGATTTCTAAGGTATTGAAAATTTCCTTCCTCATCTCCTACAAAAACAGCAGTGGAAGGCTGTTCATGGTATAACATTATTTTTTTGTTTCCTGTGTTATTTCAAATTATTTGTTTGCTGAAATGTAGGGGGACATGTCGGTTTTCTGCGAATGCTAAATTATTCGCGATCAAAATATATATATCTTGGTTACACAAAGCCAGAACGCGTGATGACTGGGATTTTTTTAATGGAAAATGGGTGGGCTGATGTAGTTGGTTGCAGCGATGCTACACGATTTATGAGCTCCAGACGAAATAGGAGAACGGGGCGGCTTTAGTATGTCTGCATTGGAGGGAGCGGATTTAACCAGACGGGGTGGAGTCTGACATGGCCCTAGCCCTCCAATGTAGAGAGGGGCCGTCGCCTTGCGAGTCGAGGGAGAAGAAAGGAAGGTAGCCAGGCCGGCAGGAAGAGGGGGCGGCCCGTGGGCGTGGCCTACGGAAAGTGGGCGTTGGAGAAGGAGGGGGCGGGGAGGCGGCGCACTGATGCTGCTTCTCGAGTCTTTCTCCTGTCTTTGTTTCATACTCTTTGTTAGCCATGCCGAGCCTGCTGGTTCTATCAGGGATCATGGAGAAGAATGGGGGCTATGGCGGGGATCTGGCCGTCTCTGGCTTCGGAAGCGAGGGACTGCTTGTGCCGCCGGACGAGGAAGAGGACGACTCCCGTGCTCTCAGGGTCGCCTTGGGCCAGCTGTCGCTTTTGGGTCTCGGGGAATCTGAGGACGGTGGCGGCGGGACTCCCACTCCTGGAGTGCAAGATCGGAGTAACAACAATAATAATCATCACAACAACCATAATAACGGAATCGGAGGAGGGAGCGGCGGAGACCCTGGTCTTTTGCAAGGGAAGAACAAGTTATGTGTCCTGTATGAGGGGTCCTCCTCTGAAACGAAAGGACGTGGCTGTAACATAACCGAATGCGTGCCTGTGCCCAGTTCCGAACATGTGGCCGAAATAGTAGGCAGACAAGGTAAAGATAAAGCGGAAATGTATTATTTCAAACTGACGTATTGCAAGTTGTGTTTTTTGGTGTGCCAGTACTTGTAGCATAGAAGGAACTTGCTCCTATACTTTTGATCTGTTTTGTTGTTGTAGCCCGCCTATATTTTTAGCCAGCGCATCACATTGTACATGTCAAAAGACACGTTTTCCCCACACCGCTGGGCAAGTGAACTGTTTTATTTATCTCGTGAATGTAAAGGGTACATTAGGCAAGATCGACTAGGTGTGACCTTCTTTCCAGTATACTTTGGCGACTCCGCATTTGCTGCAGGTCTCTCCAGCGTTCAAACAATGAATTGTAACGGACACTTTAGGCATGGCAGGCATCCGCGCTTGCTCCCTTTGTCATGTGTGCGATCTCCAGTGTTTCAAAATCGCTGAAAGTAGCGACTGTTAGCCTGGGACGGACCGGAATATTACCTGACAGTTCATTTCGTCTTTGTTGTTTTTTTTTTTTTTGCACAGCATAGGCGTTTGTTAGTTAAAAATCCAATGCAAGGTGCGTAGCTGCAGTCCATCCCGATTTACTGAATTTAAACTCGGATCGTTGTTTACAGTACGGATAATTTACAGACCTGTCGATTAATCGATTTTTAAAAATACGTCGAATATTCGTACTGACGCCTGCAGTTTAAACTGGCGTGTGAAGTTAGAACACACTTAAATAATGGCAGCTGTCAGGTTGAACTCCAACGTCAAATTTGCATTGGCATTAAAGGAAGCTGGACAAATGGGTAACTCCCCTACCACTGTAGTTAAAAAAATCACCACAGAAACCAAGTAGGTTAGCTTCCCCCTCACCCGCTCCCAAATCACCTCCTTTGGTAGAGAAAAGCTGCGTAATTGGGACAGGCTGGTAGTGTTTGCAACACTTCGGCCGGCCTGTCACCTTCATTTTGGAGTTTGACCCCTAGAACCGGAGAGAACAAAAGTCCCCTTTCTCTGCGGGGGCTAGGTTTTGTGTCAGCTGCCGTTGATGACGGAGTCTGTATTAACATGGCCTTGAGGGGGTTAGGGGCAGCTGAGGAAGGGGGGGTGCGGAACATTCAAAAGGAGGCACGCCCAGTAAACCGATGCAGCACCCCGACATCCCGCTCCCAAGTCCGCCAGGGTGACAGTAGATTAAACGAGACCCCCGAAAGAGGTGTCCCTCCTCCGTTAGCGATGCGTCCCCGCAAGGGTGGTGTACCTACACGGAATTTTATCGACGCGGTGATTGAGTTTTGTTGTGCAAATAACTGCTCCGGTCACAGCACTTGTTCGCCAGACTAGTTGGAAGCGCATGCCAGAATTTTAATAACAAAGACAAATGTTTGGTGAATCCGCGAATGATCCGCGAATTTGCTGCCTTGGAAAAAAAAAGTTTTGACAGTGTATTGTGGTCTTATGTCAACTACATACAGTTTTTTTTGTCATAATTGTGTTTGTGTTATTGTATCATTACGATGGGAAGGGGTGTTTACACTAGTCACTGTTCAGGCTGACTGAAGAGTATTTTAATACCGCCTTTGGATCTCAAATTAAATATTCATTTGCTCGTATTGATACTTGTATCGAATACTTTTGGTTGCCGAATTCATGGCAAGGTTTATCTAAATGACTTGTTCTGGGAATACCTGAAAGCAGTTTAGCTCTCTGCTTTTTAATCCTGATGTAATAACAGTCTTACACATTTCATGACAATAATGAAACTTAGCTATCTTTTACAATGCTATCTGATTTGTTTCTGCAAAGTAGCACAATCAGCGTGTCACTTTACTAGTATTTCATAACTTGTTGGTCGTTTGGTGCCAGCAGGTTTCATAGTACTACAATTACACTGCTTATTCAAATTAAATAAAGTTTGCTATGCTGGTGGCGACAGTGCACAAGCTAAGCTTGTTTTTTAAAGAATG
Organism: Isichthys henryi; assembly: GCA_026776945.1. Lineage (NCBI taxonomy): Eukaryota > Metazoa > Chordata > Actinopteri > Osteoglossiformes > Mormyridae > Isichthys > Isichthys henryi. The sequence continues at coordinate 11,582,946 of JAODJX010000049.1, read as the reverse complement.
TATTTAAAAGCACAGTTTAGGAACGCTTCACCTTTACAAACAGCCCGACAAGCATTTTACACTAATACATAATATGCAGCTAAGCGTTTAATCGGTGTATTTGTTTTTCTTAACGTGAAACCATGAAAAATAATTTTCGCGGCGTTCTACAGCGTTTTCCAGCCAGGTCATCTATCACTCGTGAATAAACAGTTTCCGAGCCGTAAGGTTCGCCCGAGGTGTGAGTAAAGCTTTTTTCTTCTTCTGACAGTTGGGGGAGCAATTAAGACCTCCACATTTTAAGGCCAGCGTTTCATTGAGCATTTCCTTCTTATATCGCGTTCAGGGAGTAGGGAATTCCTAGGACACAAGGACCCCGATCTAATGTTATGTGAATGGGCTTTTGGGTCAAACGGTAGCCAGGAAAGGCTGGTTTGAATCATTTGTAGTGTGTCGGATACTTGATATACTATATGGTTAATGAATCAAGTGCTTTACTCAGAGCATCTTTTAAAATGCTTCATCCATTCATTATTTATTTAATTTTGGGGCACGGCCCGTTTTAGTTACAGATGTGTAGTGGTAGATTTCAGGGGTGCCTCATGTTTTCGGCTGTCCCACTGCGGATGGCCTGCTCCTGGCCTCACATTGCCCTCTCACTGACAGATCATTCTATTTCCATCAGTTGCCAGAGGGTCTTTTGTTCAAAGCCCCATCACGAACCACAGTCAAGGAAGCATGTCGTATACATGTTGGAATACAATGCTAATATTAGGACAAACACAATAGTCCCCCCCCCAACTACCTCTGCATTAGGGCTATTAATATTAACCACCTGCAGCGGCTCTGCACCTCCCAGTTATGGGCATTTTTTTCCTTCTGTGTTCTCCCGTGCTAAAGGCACCACACAGAAACAAAATAGCAGTTAGTCCAACCACAAATGACCAACGTCCAGTCCTCTTGGATCTGTTGTATCTTGTTTGGCTTATTACATGCTGCCGCTGCAAATGAAATTGGGCATGTAAGGGAATCAGAGCCCCGCCGCAGCACCGCGGAGGGAGTGACGTGGGGTCCAATGCTGCTGCTTCTCCCGCTTAGAGGGCTACAGCCATGCGTGTGTGTGTGTGTGTGTGTGTGTGTGTGTGTGTATCTGCGCGCTGTGCATGGCCTTGAAGGAGCCAGTATTGAAGTACAGGCACACAATGGCCCAGCCCATGTGTGTGTGTGAGTGTTTGTACGTGAATAGGAGCGTGCAAAAGTCGTAGGTCATCAAAGAAAAATATTTAAAGCTATTTATCTGGGTAGCAGGCCTAAGTGTATATTTGCTCAGAAAAATACATGATTTAATGTTGGAATATATGCAAATACAGATCCCCCCCCCCCCCCGGGAGGTTTATCTAATTTCAATGAACAGCAACACAAAAAAAATAAAAATAATTTCTTCTTTTTTCCAAAAAGTTACTGATATCTTGGGTGGCTGTAAGACCACCTCTTCGTTTCCCAAAAATCTTCACAGGGGCACCTCAGTCATTCTATGCATTTGTTAAATTTCACTACCAGCTCACATAATTAATTAACTTAGTGGAATAACTTGATGAGATATTGATTGGCCAACCATGGTAACGCTAGTGGGTCAACAAATACACGTGTATATTGGGTGGCTACCACAAAAGCTTGGGGCATCTCTCTAAGAGGGTTTTTTTTTGTTTTACACCAACATAAATAAAACAAAGACCATTTTCTCTGGCAGCCTAAGACTTTTGCATAGTACTGTTTGTAAAATTTTAATTGTACATAGGAGGTGTAAAAAGTTTATCAATATCTAAATTGAAATAGGAAATATTTTAAAGTATTGTGATTTGGAAAGAGTGTTTGATGAAGATGGAAAAGGTCAGATGTGTGTTGAGTGCACAAATAATACAGAATAAAAATAAAAGCGTCATAACATGTCCAAATGTTTGTATCAGTAGTGAATCTCAATCGTAATCAATTCCATTCCATTTCATAAAAAAATCCCATAAATTCCATTGTCCAGTATCTCACCATCTACCATTTTTGGGTCAAGTCCCTTACTTGTAAAAAAAAAAAAAAAAGCAGTACATAGATCCTTTCTCATTTCGCTTTATTATTATTTAAATTTGGGACTATTCTGTGGATATCTGGCTAAAAAAGCAGGGTTTGAAATTCAAAAATGTGAAAGGTGACACTAATTGTGATGTGAGAAACTCCTAATGTTACGAGAACGTGCGATATAGGAACACTGTCAGTACAGGAGACCAAAGCTTGTTTTGTGTAGGTGTTTCTAGCCTAATGTATCAATAAATCAGAGGATGGGCATGAAAAGGGTTGCGTTCTCCATCCCCTCTCAACATCACCCTCTTGTGTTCCTTTCCTGTGTTTCAGGATGCAAGATCAAAGCTCTGCGGGCAAAGACCAACACCTATATCAAGACCCCTGTGCGTGGAGAGGACCCCGTTTTCCTTATCACTGGTCGGAAAGAGGATGTATCACTGGCACGGCGGGAGATCATCTCCGCCGCGGAGCACTTCTCCATGCTGCGGGCATCCCGCCACAAGCTGGGCGTGGCCTTCAGCGGCTCGCCCCCCGCGCCCCTGCCCGGCCAGACCACCATCCAGGTGCGGGTACCGTACCGTGTTGTGGGACTGGTGGTCGGTCCCAAGGGCTCCACCATTAAGCGCATCCAGCAGCAGACTTCCACATACATCGTCACACCTAGCCGTGACCGCGACCCCGTCTTCGAGATCACCGGCTCGCCCGGCAACGCCGAACGTGCTCGCGAGGAGATCGAGTCGCACATCGCCTTCCGCACGGGCGGCCTGCACGACCTCAACAATGAGAACGACTGCCTGGGCCCCGAGGGCAGCAGTGGGAGCCTGGAGAGCCGCATGCAGCATGTGTGGGGCGGCCCGGGATCTCAGCGCAAGCCACACGCTCGCAGCTACCGGCAGAACTTCTCAGACGGCCTGACAGGCGGGGGCGGCGTTGGGGGTAGTGGGGGGGGGATATATGGCAAAGGCGGGGACTTCCCGGCACCCGGAGAGAAGCCGTGCTCCTACTTCGGGTCAGATGGGGCCCCGGGCTGGGGAGACCCTGACTTCCCTAAGCAGGCGGCTTACTACGCGCAGCAGCGTTCCAAAAGCTTCGGAGGCCTGCCACTGCTGGCCAACAGGCTATCACCAGGCCTGCCTGATCCCACCGGCGGCACGCCGGCCAGCGGGACGCCCCACGCCCAGGCCCGACGTGCCCACAGCGAGCCCATCTCAGCCAGCCTGGGCTTCCCTGGCCGGCTGCCAGCGGGCGACTCTCAGCCCACCGCCCACCGCGACTGCATGACCTGCTTCGAGAGCAAGGTGACGGCCGCCCTGGTGCCCTGCGGCCACAACCTCTTCTGCATGGAATGCGCCATCCGCATCTGCGAGCTCAGCCACCCAGAGTGCCCTGTCTGCCACGCCCTGGTCACGCAAGCCATCCGGATATTCTCCTAAAGCCTCTCTTCTTCCTTTTCTATTTTGTTCATACAGTTTGGGTTTTTTATTTTTATCATGTTTTTATATAATTATCATTCTGATTTTTTTTTCCAGAAAAGTATATTAAAACGGGCGGAAGGTCCTGCTTGTTTTACTAAAAGTATAATAAATATTTTTTAAATTTGTTTTTATATATATATTTTATAAAAGTTTTGTTTATAAGAAAAATAATAGTATCCAGCTAGCCTTTTTCCTTTTTGCTATTTCTTAGTTGTTAGACAAAATATGGGGCAAAGAGAAGTGGAACGACGTGTAGCTAAACAGTCAGGATGGGGAGTGAGGAGTCATTTTGATACAGGTTAACTTTTATCTTCCTACAGAAACTCACATGACCTGCTGGAATATTCTATGGGGGAACATTTCATCGAGGGCTTAGATTACGTCTCGTCTTAAACTACGTGCAAAGCGGGAACGCGGATTTGTGTGTCTAGCACGGCCCCGATCATTTTGGGTTTCAAATTCCACAGGCCTTGAGTGCGAGAGGCCAGTTGCTTTGAAGTGGCTTCTGTCTGTGTTGCGGCTGATTTGAACGCCCGGCTGTTTGTCAGCGTCGTACAATGAATCAGTCACCTAAAAAGACCCCGGACAAGGCGATCTGTCAAGCAACAGCACAGGCCAGCTCCTCTGGAAGCAGAACGAGGGAATGCCCTGCTCTCATTTGAGTGCTTTTTTGCCTCTCAGGGTCTTACTCCTCCCAGAACAAAAAAAAACTTCAGGGCTAACACCGCGCGGGCGGGGGGCGGCGGGGCGGGGGCCCGGGGGGCGGGGGGGGGGGCGGGGGGGGGCGGGGGGGGGGGGGGGG
>JAODJX010000049.1:11535334-11546860 GCA_026776945.1 Isichthys henryi | reverse complement strand
TCCAGGCCCCCCCCCCCACACCGCATGTGAGTTGTTTAGGAGGGCTGTGAGCCCAGCAGTCTCTCAATGGCAGCGTTGATGTCGCCCCCTGTGGCAATGAGGGCCTGCAGGTTGGCCTCGCGGTTGATGAAGCCCATGGCGCTAAGCTGTTCCAACTGCTGTTGGAAGCGAACCTCCGGGGTCTGGCTCTGAGTGGTGGGGGGGGACAGAGAGAGAGGCGGAATCAGCAAGGAGCGTCTGACATCAGTACTGAGACCATCACAGTCTCTCCAGCACACTGTAAACAAAATCTACAATCATTCAACCAGCAAAAACCCAAAAACAACCCAAAACAAAAACATGACTCTTAACAATTCACTTCTGAACTCACCGACGCACTTCCTCCGGCAAACATCTGCAACATCTGCTGCATGAGCTGCTGTTGGGCGGAGCTGGTCCCAGAGGCGGGGGTGGTGCCACCACCCGTGGGGACGGAGTTATCGGAGGGCATGGCTCCAGTGGACAGAGTTGGTGCTGGAATTCCTCCAGGGGTCAAACTGCAGAAACAGGACGAGATGGTTGTCGGTTATTCTGTCAGACACAAGTGAAACGTTCACATAATTGCACGAAAAAGGAATAGGACATTAGCTGCAACTGCATTTTGCATCTTTAGGTCTTGAATAGTGCGTTAGAGAGTAAACTTTAGCTTAACTGCTAACTGCTCAATGACCATAAATCAACAAAGTGAATCTACAGCCCCTTCAATCGATTTCATGTAATAGAATCTCATAAACAGCAAAATGGAGTAGAATGAAATTCAGGGGGCTGGGGTGCCATGGCTGTGATCAGAAAGTCGGTGGTTCAAATCCAGGGACATGGCAGAGACATTTCATGTTGGCCCTCTAGGTAACGACCTGAACTCTCAATGTCGCTTTGATAAACCATATGCTAAATAAACAAAATGTAAATAAGCTAGTCTGTAATAAGCCCTTCCACTGCAGAAGGAAAGAATCCAGCTGCTGTCCCACTTTGTTGCTTTGACTTAAGAAACCATGTGTTCCTGCAGATGGCGCCGTTGAGCTCACTGGACGCCAGCCGCGCAGATGGACATACCTGGGCATGAGCCCTGGGGCCTCGGTCTGTAGCGTCTGCAGTCCTTGCTGGATCTGCAGTAGGGCTTGCATGGCACGTGGGTTGGTCATCACGGCCAGGGCCTCCGGGTTCTGCATCTGGGTGGCGACCAAATGAGGACAACTAGTCAACAGGCAGTGTCTCGCAAACACGAAATTCCCAGCAAAGCTGAGGCAAGGTCCAGGATGTCTGCAGCCTCCACATCGCTGAGACGCAAATGCATACGTCTCCCCTGAATGTCTATGACACGAAAGGCTTGTCGGAACCCAAACGTATAGAGTAGCGCCTCCACAGACGGAAGACTGGCCCGCTAAGCGCTCACACGCCCCCCGACCACAAGTGGCAACAGGCGCATTACCTGCTGCAACAAAACAGGCAGCTGGAGCCTGAACTGTTCCTGCAGCTGGGGGTTGCCAGCAAAGAGGGGATTGTTCATCATCACCTGTGACAATGGCAGAGAAGAAAATAATACACACGGTACGAAATTATTCAAACAATACAAAGATGTTTTTAGCTGCAAACGCCGATTTGGGTGACAAGCCGCCCAATCAGAACACACCAACCGGCTGTACAAACGTGTCCAATTATTCCAGGCTTTTGAAAGCTCCGGAAAAAAAGAGCTGACATCATTCAGGATGCGGAGACCTACAGCACTGAAAGACCCCATTGAAAAACCTTCTCCAGAGACAAACGGGCATTATTTTCTGTTTCAGGGGCTCAGGTTCCCATCCCATAATAGCTGCATAGCTTATTGCTTTGCAGTTTCATCTCGATTGTTTTGTCTGGACCAGATTTTCCCCCACTGCACCATGGAGACGTCAATGCGCACACACCTGCGACGCGATGTCCGGGTTCTGTGCCAGTGACTGCATCATACTGCGCATGTAAGGGGCAGACAGCATGTTCTGCATCAGCTGCGGGTTGTCGGAGATCTGCTGCAACAGACTCTGCATGCCGGGACTGCTGAATATGCCTGTGGAGAACAGAGGAGCATAAGGAGATGTGAGGGCCAAGGCGCCTTGAACACGTTTATTCTCGTGGTTTGTGGTTCCTGGTCCCTCTGCCCCCACCCCTCCGCTGCTTATGGGGCAGGGTGTGTCCAGTGTGCACTTGGACGCTCTGTCTCTGACGGGATGGTTGCTGGTTTAAATCCCATGGCTGACAAAGGGATTTCACTGAGAATCTAACCTGTACGCGCAGATGTTCTTTCCCAATCGCCAACTGGCGCCGTCACGCCAAATCTCTTCCAGCGTGTCACTATGACAACCACCTGCCCGATTTGTACCTCGCACGTCTGCACACGCATCTCTGAGCAGGCGTGCACCACATCACACTGGCACTGCCCCATCCATTCACCCTGCCACTTCATGATAAACCCATCTACGGTAACAGCAAAGCATAGCGGCGGCTTCATGGCTTAGCGAGACCCTCTGATAATGATTCTGCTGTCTGAAAAAAATAATTCGTTTTCTCTGTTATTTTAAATGTTCACCCTTTGTCTGATTTCAGACTTCATTCTGGTCGTCTATTTCCAGTTTCTGGATGAACACTATTAGCTAAATATCCCCACATCTGAAAAAATTAGTTTATATCAGAGGTGGGGAATCTATTCCATGGAGGGTCGGTGCGGGTATTTGGGACGACCTCTCAATCAGCCAATAATAAAGCAGAGGTTCCACTCCAGTCCTGGGGATTCACTGTTACCGGCTGATTGAGAGGTCGTCCCAAAAACCTGCACCGGGTTTTTCATCAGTTGAAATTCCCGCTATCCAGCGACATGGTATTTTGATATACTTTTGTTCACTGAATCAAAAAAACAGTTTGGCATATTTAGCGTTTGTTGCAGTCATATTTTATGGCTTCAAATCAGTGAAAAAAGATGTTTGAGCAAGTATTTGCATCAATAAAATATGTTTATGAATGTTTTTAAAAAGGTGTGTTAGTACAAAAAAATGCTTACATTTAGCTTGATTGTACAACCGACAATTTGATTATTAATGAACATTTAGCTAAACAGTGATGTGTTTTATGGATAACTATATATTTAGTGCATTAAGAATTGTCTCATTGACATGTTTTATAAGATCAATTACGTATATTTAGCTTGATAGTAAAATGTTTTTATTATTACGATTATCTAAAGAGCTTATTTTTTAAGATCCTGTCTTTTGTTTGTATGGAATATGTACAGCTTTAAGTATTTTAAACATTGTATTTTGAAAATATCGCTTCAAGTTTCAACTTTGATAAATCGTTTTATTCAACCAAAAAAAACTTTTACTTTAAGGGTCACTGTCACTGGGAGTCTTTCCCAATAGCATAGTTACCATCTCTCTACCTGGAGCCAAGCAGCTGAATGGCTCCAATTACGTATGTAAGGAAACAAACTCCCTGATAATTTTAACTGAAGTACTGTACACCATGAAACCATAATTGTTTCCTGTGATGGCTATCATACAATGAAAATCACATACCATTGTATCCCAATCACTGATAGGCTGTATGTGCAAGGTAAGGAAAAGGACCCTAACTCAGTGCCACAGTGGGCGTTCCCAAGTCTGACTTGGAGCCATGCAGTAGGCGCCCACCTGTGTTTCGGGGCACGGAGCCGGGCGTACCATTGCCGAGACTGCCAGCATTGATGCCCAGGGGATTTGACACAGTTGGGGTGGTCCCGGTCGAGGAGGACGTAGGAGCGCCCGTGCCACTCCCGCTCGAGGACGCTGTCGTCCCAGGAGGTCCCCAGGGGTTGGGGAGAGGTTCACGGTTTTCTGTCCTGGACGGCTGCCCCCCCAAGCCCTCGGAGTTGCCTCCCAAAGCAGAGAAGGGGTTGCTTCCAAACTGACAAGAAATGCGATTTCCAGTTATCGTCATATACTAAAGGACAATACTGAGGAATTAATTATAAACCCATTTAACACAACAGATGCCTGGTTACTGCAAGCAAAAGAGGAATTATGTGCTGAATTATGTGCGAGTGCCAAGGGTTTGCGTCTGGCACAGGGACCACAGCCCACTACAGGTCAACGGCCCCCCATCCCCCCAATTCTCTAATCAGGGCTCAGCAGCGAAAGGGCGTGGCCACCTGCTCACGGGCGGCGCTGAACATGGGTTCCTGGATGTCGGTGTACATCCTGCGCAGGGCGTTGTAGCCTCCGGGGATGCTCTCCAGATTGCTGAGCGCCCGGTCCTGGTTCCGCATCATCTCCTGCATCATGGCCGGGTTCCTCGCTAGCTCCATGGTCTGCCGTGGTGTTAAATGGGCCGTGTTGGTTAAGAAGCTGGCTAACAGGCTGCCAGCCGTCAATTCAAATCACTGGTCGGAAGGTACTGAACCCGAATAGATATTTAACTAGTGAGGTTTTCAGATTAAAACTGTAATCCCTATAAATTTATGGTACTCATCAGGAGGACGGCTGGATGGATGGAAAGAGACTGTGATTCAGAAGACCGCCAGATGCAACCCGCCAGTGCCTCACCTGTCTCATGAGCTCAGGGTTGTTGAGCATGTGTGAGATTTCTGGGTTGCGCTCCATCAGCTGCTGCATCTGCGGGTTCGCCACAATCATCTGCCGCATCAGGTCCGGGTTGGACATCATGCTCTGCACCAGCGGGTTCTCCATGATCTGCGACAGCATCTCAGGGTTGGACATGAGCTGCCTCTGCATCTGCTGCTGCAGCTCCATGAAGTTGGCCGAGCCCATGCCCAGGGTGCTCAAGCTTGACAGATCCCCGAAGCCAGCTGGGAACACAATAAAGCTGCCATTAGGGGTCACCAGCAGTGCTCCCAAAAGCACATTAAGCAGTAACAGCAGCTTCTGCTTGTCCAATGGGAAGCATAAGACAGAGCAACAGGTCAAATTCAGACCCCTCCCATTTTCTAGGGTGAATCCAGACCATATTGAGGATGAGTGCCTCACAGGGGTCCCACCTTAAAGTTTCCATCTATGTAGCACCATTTACCAACACCAGTAGGATTGTACTACAAAGGGGGGTTACTGGATTATCCGGCTAACTTGTCGGATTTAAGGTACCACAGTTTAAATGAACTTCATATTCGTTCACTTACATTTTGCCCAGACTACCTTAAATCCGACAAATTACTCTGGTACGCCAGTAACCCCGCTTCGTAATACAGGTCCCACGTCTCTACCCGCCCATTAAGATTTACTCACTCAGTATACTGGCTGGCTGTGGGGGAACAGGTGTGGTGCCGCTGCCATTGGGTCCAGTTGATGAGGAGCTGACTGCTGGGCTGGTGCTAGTGGGAGAAGCGCTATTGCTGCTTGTCTGTGGGCTGTTTGAACTCGAGGCGGCTGAAGTCTGCGTGCTGGTGCCATCTGCAGACCTGGAGGCCCAAAATTTTAGTTTACATCAAAATCAAACCATCTCTAACAAATTCTTTATGTGATAACCTGTGCCGAAACCATGTCAGTACGGAGGACACTGTCCTAGAGTTCTAAAGCCTTACTTGTGTGCAGTCTTGATGACCAGGTGGACTGTCAGGCCATCTTTGATTCCATGTTGGTTCAGCGTGTCCCCGTCCTTAAGAATTTTCCCCGCAAAGATCAGCACTAGTTGGTCCTGCTTGGCCTTAAACCTTCTTGAGATCTCCTCCTTGAACTGTGCAGTAGAGAGAAACAATAGGAAAAGGTTAGAATACGACATGCAAATTCCAGATACATGTAAGAACTTGAACGTCAAAGGATGGGAACCTTACAAACATTAAAAACATGATTAACTTAAATGAAACAATATTGCTTTGAAAAGCACCTTGTTTTGCAGTTCAGAAATGCAACTTGCTGTTCAATAGAAAAATATTATGCTAAATGTATACACAGATACCCCTGAAGTTAAAAGGAATTTAAGCAAGTTCTTTATCATCTTTACTACATCAAAACTTAAAACAATTCCTGGATTTTATTGGTGAAAGAAAAACAAGTCTATAAGGTGTCAAGAACAACGTGAATTACACACCCTACTGCAGGAATTTGACAAGATTACAGTTCTCAGTGACAAGTGATGTTTTGCAGTTCACTATATTACAGTACATACATTTACAATTCAGCATCCCTGTTTTTACACCACAATGTACAATCTCCAAAGAGAGGTCAAGCACAGGAGGATAGACACCTAAAATACTCAGGAAAAACCCCCCTCACACATAAAATGTCACCTTCAGACAGGTTTTGTCGGTACAAATCCGCACCCTCATATGCAATAATTAAGCATCACAAATACAAAGAGCTAAAAGGGGCACAGCATCCACACCATGTCCAGAATTCCACAACCGACTGGAATGGGACATACATGAGGGATTTTGGACATCAGCCTGAGTGTCATGGCAGGTGAGATTACCATGTACTCAGAACTGGATGCTTTCACTGAATGTGAACAGCAAAAAAATATATATATGTTAAGCTAGATGATCGACTGTCACACATGCAGGTTTTAGAAAACTAATTTCCCTGATAAAGGCACAAAAAGCAACAGGGATATCAACAACCTCGGAGCTATTTCACCTTTGCAAAACAACCCAAAGATGATGCACATGAACTTTAATACCAGACAGGATTCTTGATTTAAAGCTTTTATCCTGCAAGCAAATGTCATTTGAAAATGTCAAATGCTTACACATAGCATTTTCATAATGACTATACATTCACTTTCATTTTAAATTTTAAAAATGTCAAACATAAGCAGGCTGACCTGGTGGATATTTTGATGGATCCAGTTTAGTTACCATGACAACTAGAGGGTACATAAGCAGATACCTTCATTTATATAAATAAAATTGTTTTCCCCGAAATTCTATAGAATAGTATACTTGAATTCTACTATTTACAGCTACGACAAAAGAAAGTTCTGAAGAAATATTTGTATTCAGCAAGCGAACTCATCACAATCTTAAATATGATTACTACGTTAGCCGAGCAACAATCTAATTAAGTACTAATAAAAAAATTAGACACTGCATCTCAGTTCCGCATAATGACCAAACCCCTTACATGTCTGATTAAAGTCCCCCGAATTAAACACTAGCTTCTGCTTTAACAGTACACCAGCCGGCTTCTCGTATCGGATTTGATTTATTACCTTCTTGCTCGGATAATACATCTAGTTCATGTATGGAGGAAAAAAAACTTATATTACCACATCACCCTAAAAACCCATGCAAATCAGAACTAGGACTATCAGCAAGGTTAACATTACGGAGCTGACAGAAAAATACCTCCTGTGGGAAATTTCAGGCGCAGTGACAAGCATAATCTGAAGACTCCGGCAGGCCGTGCGTTAGCAGCGGACCAGGGCGATCACCGGCCGCCTACCAGTGCCTTTTCCAGAACATTCACCCGGCGAGTCCGACGGGGACTATACACAGCAGCAAAGTACTTTCCAGAAGGATAGTCTATCATCGGTAAAAGTGGTTTATACAACGACCTAGGCGCAGCTTTTAGTCAACAGACGAAATACACCACTTTCCTACATTTGTCTGCGATCGATTGCGCATTTGATTGCACATGACTGAGGTGCGATCGCCATCACTCAGAAATTACACCGACACGATTCGGCAGACACCGCTTAGGGACATGCCAACGCAGATGCCTTCTAAAAGTCTTATATCACTCTCTCCGCCATGTGTTTCTCTGGCTGTGAATTTCACGGAATGTAAAACTGCTCAACCACACCGCAGCCCGCCATCGTTAGCTAGCTAGGGTTCACACGACCAGGCGGTGGGGGGGGGCAAAGTAGCAATGCATACGCAATTAACGGAATAAAATGTGATTCAAATAATAGACCTGTGTGACAGAAGCATCCTCCGAGATCGCAATTTCCTCCTTATCCTTTGGGGTTTTTACCGTGACCCTGATTATAGTGCCCTCCGGAGCGGTATTCTTGTTGTTATTATTATTATTCACAGGGTCGGAACCGCCGTTGTCCGCCATCTTTACTCCTCCTATATTCACTGAGTCACTGACAAAAAAATTACCGTCGTCAAGAGAAAATAATTTCCCAGTCCCTTGCGCAATTGGACTTTACTGTTTTAATGCTGAAGCCCTCTAGTGATGTGGAGGCTTTACTGCATTTGTGTCAGTTATATCTATACCGCTGTTTCTCAACAGAGGTTAGTTGTGAACGCATCTGAAAACGGGGGAGCATAATTTCTAGGCAGAAGTGGTGGCATATTCACTGAAACTGATTCTTTTTATGCATAATTACAGAACACTTATTTATGATGCACTTTTTTGCCTCGTGATGCATGCTGATATTTTACTAATGCTGGTGGAGATGTAACATTAAATATTAAGTATAGAATAAAGTAATTAATATAGTTTGCTTCTTGAAAAAACAAAGATATAATCCGGTTTTTAGTGTTGATTTTATTAGTTTGCATTAAATTAATTGCACGTTTGAAGATGAACATCATTGTTTATTATAATGGTGAGTCATACCCTCATAATTCTTTCCTGTCATCATCTCTGATACATCGACAAATTGGCCTATAACTGATGATTTTACTCAATATGTTACTGAAGAATCCCTCGTGAAACTTAGGCTATCCGTCATTTCGCCAAAATCGTAGGCTCCAAAACTTAGACGACCTACAATGAATCCAACATTTTAACTACTGCTGTGATGAAAAATGTCTGTGATTCAAGTCTAGATCAAGCAGGTTTTATGAATCAAAGTGAGGAATCGCCAGGGGAAAAATGTAATCAAGGTATCAGGGTCAAAACCAGTCCAGAAACCAATCGGAGGCAATGCGTGAACCAAATCCTGCTCGGCAAATAGATAAATGTCCAGAAACCAGCAACGATCAATAATAAACAGGACAAGTTTGCAGCTTAACAATGAGGAAGATCAGTACTACACAAAAGAGTTATTTTCAGAGAGGTTCTTATATATCCATTGTTTAATCAGAGAATATGCTACAGGTAATTCTAGAATTCTAGTGAGACGTGGTGTGGCTGTAAGAACTGCTGACTGGTGGCAGATTTTTTAAAAAGTGCTCTACAAGATCATAATAAGCTAAATCAGCTGAGGTATATACGTTGATATTTTGGGACAAGGCTCTCACTAACACAAATAAATTCGACCAATCTGTCTCTGGGGGGTACCAACTTAGCAACACCCCTCCCCCTTGCCAAATGTCACCCTCGGTACCCCTCACCCTCAACATGAGGTTCACCGTCCAAGTCACAGCCTTGTAAACCATCAATTTTGTGGTAGCTTTTGTAGAAGTTGGAACGGCCCCCACACTAGAGAAAGGTATTCAAAGACATAAAAAAGGGTTTGCCTAGGTGGGGAAATCCCTGTCATGTCACACCACTGGATTATTACATCAGCCCACTGGGGGCAGTGAAGGGGTATGTCTGGTGTTATCAGTCCGAGCCAGAGCCTCTTGTGCAACGCCATGACCCCCAGCTGGCTGACCTTGCACTGTGACCCCGCCCCTCCATCCCCCCACAAGATTTCTCTCACTTGTATATGTATTTCACGGAGAGCGAGAAGGGGTAGGTGAAAAGAAACATTGCAATGCAGGTAAAAAAAAATCACATCATTTTGTTTCCAGCAAACAGTACAGGTGAGACAAGGGCACCATCTTTGACATATTAAAAACATCTGTTGCTTTACTATGAATCTTGAATCAGTGTGTTAAAATGATATTTAAAGTAAGAATAAATAAAAGCTTGTCTTGCATTTACTGTCAAATAGCTACAATTTATTCATAAAACTGTAAAGTGTGACTACACTCAGAGATATTAGATGTGGAAATACCCAGACATATGTAAAAATAAAAACATGAAACTCGAAAAACAGGTTTGAGATCATCTTCCTGCCTTTAGTCACAGACTAATTATCAGATAGTTAACACCAGAGAGGCCCCGAAGAACTTGTTTCAATTTCACGTGTGAATTTGAACTGTAGACATTGCAGGACGAACAGGATGCCGATGTCATTCACAATAGGTGATGGGGAGCGTCTTCACGATGACCTTTGACCTTTGAAGCAATTATCCTCAGTGCCGCCTCTCCATGTGAATATAGTGTGACAGTCACTCACCGCTCAAAAGGTGCCCATAACTAAACCCCAGAGATTATTCATTGAGGCACGGCTTCCCTTTATTGGACACTGGTGAATATTTTTGCTGTAAATGTGCCAGCCTCACTAGCCTGAGCTGTTTAACTACCACAGACCACACAAACGATGCTGGGTGCCCTCTGACGTCTCTCCATGAGGTGTATCTGCAGGCCGTCCTGGGTTCCCTACTTACTATTTCACTCCATCCATCTTCCATTACAACTTAGCCAGTTCAGGGTCATGGTGAACCTGGTAGCTCTACTGGGAAATAGGAAATAGCCTACGTATGATTGGGTTCTACAGGACTCACGTTTTGATTCACTTATAATATACTGTGATAATATTCAAAAATATAACGATACGCATTGTAGGGGTGCAAATACATTTTGACTAGTAGGAATTTTACTAGTAAAAAAATTCATTACAGATCTCTACAATTGCATTTTCAGTCATCATAAAAGGATCCCATCGATCTTTACTGTAGCTCAGACATTGGTGTAATACTCCGATGTTACACCTACCAAACCCCCTGCTTCTTAAATACATGTTTTCAAATGATGAGAAGGATGGATATTTAAGTAGAGGCAGGTAATGGATCACAGGAATGACCCCTGGAGGAGGAGAGGGACTGGAACAAGGATTCAAGACTGAAACAGAAAAAGTTAAGGTTTGCCCTAAGTAATGATTATCCTAAATATGTTGTATTGCTTACTAAAGGGTTAAAACCCATGAAATGTTGAATCGTGGCAAGGAAAGAGTTCCAAGAATTTGTGGACATCAGGTTTCTTCCAGTCTAATGCACTGGGTCAGCTGTTCTGCAGAGATCTTATTTAACACCTGACCAGACTTTCTCGTGGTCGTCCTGACAGATAAACGTGATGAGCAACGTGACCCCGGTGTGGGATCAGGTCAAGAATTTCCCCGAGTTTCATTGTAGCTGGTTGCAAGGAAACTCCTGGCAAAAAGAATTCAGGACGTCAAGGAATATTCTATAACTACAGTGACGGGGTGGCAGTGGGGGGTGGGGGCTGTATTACAGCCACAACCCGGGGGGGTTTGTTAACAGGGTGGAGTTCAGTTACTCAAGCAGTTCTGTGTGATTTTTATCCCTCTGCTTGGACTTCTTGACTTTCAGCTTGATCCACTTTCCTGAGATCATGCTGTACTATGGAATATTATTTAGCACTATATAACGTAGAATACAAGCATTATTCATCCATCCATCCATTTTCCAAACCGCTTTTCCTACTGGGTTGCGGGGGGTCCGGAGCCTATCCCCGAAGCAATGGGCACGAGGCAGGGAACAACCCAGGATGGGGGGCCAGCCCATCG
>JAODJX010000049.1:11497747-11509349 GCA_026776945.1 Isichthys henryi | reverse complement strand
ACTGTTAGGCTAACTCAAGCGAGGCTATTACAAATAATCCTCGATTTTATAAGCTCGCTTCGTGGAACAGCCCCCTGGCAGATTCATACTTGACAGAGGCCCTTGAAAACATAACATCGGATGGGGGGGGAGAAATGTGACATTTTGTCAGGAGACCATAATTTCCAGGTATGCCCCTAATTCAGTATGAAAGACTCAGTCCAATCTTAAAGGAATCAAAGAAACAACAGAGGCCTGCATTGCTTTTAAATTTAAAAGTGTGACCAATTTAACACGTGGAAGACAAATGTGTGACTATTTCTTCGTTCAACATAAAATATAGCATTGAAATTGCTCATTATATAATAGGTTCCACTAATGGAAAAAACCCATCTACGTAACAGACCCACGGAAAAAAACATGAAAAATACCGACTTACATCAGTTTGTAACATTTATTCAGCAGATATTATACACACATATTTAAATTCGCCAGAAACCAGCACTAATGACTGTTGCACCACCTGCTGAAATACTGTTAGTCTATGTAGGTGGAAGAACTACTGGCACAAATATATAGTTCATCCAGGCTTTCCGAGTTTCTGCTTTACCTCGGAAGCAGAAATTATCCCACTATAGAATTTAGAGCCAAGGACTTTGTTACGGTGCTATTAATTTCAATATGTAATTGTCTGTTGGGTTCTGTTTAATCGAGCTCGATGTTTTTCTTTACAAGACATGCTTAGGTTCAACCAGATTAGCTGAGCTGATTTTTCCTCAAGTACGTCACTCGACAACCCGCAGTACAGATTATATAAATAAATAAAAACACGGGAAATGAAAATAGAGTAATTAACCATTGGTTCCTTTATCAAATAATGCATTACTTAGCTACTTAATTAGTGATTCCATACATAAATACAAGCTGAATAAATATTTCATTCAAAGTAGCTCGGGATCGTATTATTCTTTGGTTAGTACCTACGTAGATCGCAAGAGAGCTGCAAAAACGCCCAGTTTTTAATTACAAAAAACTTTCACTTCACCCATGTAGACAAATGCATGAACGGTTCGAGTAGAATCCAGTACTGGACTCGAAATTTACCTATTTTGAAGAGTGTAATCTCACTTCCTATGAGTCGGCCAAACCAGCAACCACTCCACCGTCCACTTTCTCGATTGCCACGCCCATCGACCATATAGGGGCACAAGAGAAGGAAGTGACGCAAGGCACAAACCTGATTGGCTACATGGGATTAGTGCCGTAGCATTTCAATGTTGAAGTGAACACGTCACGCTATGTATCTGCTTCATTTTTTACCTTTCGTTTGTAAATTCCCCCAGATGGTATATGTATTTTCTCGAAAAAAAGAAGCATCGGATTACATCTATGTCACACAGCCGAGGTCAGCATTATTATTGTATGAAAGAGAGGATAGCTTGTTTGCGGAAAATATTGGAAATGTCAGTTTCTAAAAAAGAAAGTAGGATAGTTTGCTTAACCTCCAGTGGATATATTTGTATTTGATTTCCAAACTGGCACCACCAAATAACAGGTATTCACGTGAAAACCACGTGAAGACAAAAGAAAGACCATAAAGTTAGACTTCAATCACGTAAATCCATAAATAAACCTAAGCAAATATAAATATGTATGAAAGAATATGACAGAAGAAACCTGATCTATGATATTATGTTGCACAAGTTGCGGTACTGAACCAACCAACTCCGGAAACCAGAACCGAAACCAATATGATGTTTCCCTGTTGACCAAATTTGTAAAATGGTCCTGTCAAATACAGTTTATAAATGCATTCTTCCTGCCCCACGAATCTATTTACTATGTATACAAGAGGGCTATTAATTAGAATAAATTTTGATTTAGGGCTTCTAATCGCTTATCAACTGAAAAATGGAATATTTAATGTTGCTTTTCTTAATGATAAACCAGCTGTGTTATTTACATACGTTCTCTCTGTTGTGCTACACATGGCCCTGTCCTGATGGTCCTTAAAGAGAACAGATATTGCTTTAAGACGACATCGCGTGTGGGGTTGCGCTTTTTACCATTCCAACACTTCATTTATGCAAAATAAAATCAAAATTTAAAAACTTTTTTTCCTTGGATCTCGGAAGCGTAAACGGCTTTCGACACCATTTTAACCTTGTGTTTTTGAACTGAGTGATGTGTACCAAGAAACGAAAGGTAACTGCTACCGATTGAGACACCGTGCTGCTCCTCAAATAATTCAGCTGGTAGCAATTCCCTGAAATGTGTCATTACTGAAAATAAAACTATGCAATATAAATAAAATATGCACATCACACGCTGTAGTACCTCACGAAAGAAATAAGGGCAAGAACATGCCATTTTCATTAGTCATTTAAATTTGATTGCATAAAGGTATAAGGTGAAACGCTGTGCTTTCGTTTCCCGCCCTCTGCATAATGTGTCTATACTCTGCTCAAGCCATAGCCTAACATAACCCGGCCTGTGTCACGTGGTTCTGTTTGCTGCTTTTCCTTCAGCAAGTCTTAAAGAGATCCATTGATACATGTTCACATGAGAGATACCAGATCAAGGTTACAGTTAGTAGATTGTTTGGTATAATTTAACAGTGGTACCATAATCAAGAGAGAGAGGCAGAGTAGGGTGTATTGCATAGGTTAATATTACATCAAGTGTGTATCAGATCTCAATGGTAAACATTGTGTGCAGTATATATCCTGCATTACTTTAACAACCATCATGTTGTGACTACAAAGATAAGTTTCAATTTCAACACATATAATTAGAATAGAATAGAATTGCGATAATCTTTGTCAGGAAACTGCAGTATAATGTGATTTGAGCACTGGAAGAATGAGTAACATTTAGTACGAAATCAGCTGATACATTTCTGAACAGTTAATTGTGCCTTATGACCAAATGAGGGCCAACCTTAGCTCCGCAAAGTATTGTGGACGAGGCTGTAACCAAACAAACAAGCTACTGGCCAGTTCGTATCACCATGCTGTTTAAGTTTTTCTTGTCTAGTTTAACAACAACACACACACACATACGCCCACACAGACCTGTATTCATATCTTTGTGGATACCATCCATTCATTTCTATTGGTGAAACTCTAATCCTATCAATGACAACCTTAACCCCTACCCAGGCATAACCTTAACTATAAGTACCCAAACAAAATACCAGTTTTTTCGGCATTACAATTTTTTTTGACTGCAGTCACAAATTTTTATAAAATTGATTTTCACATCTGGGGGCCCAAGTGAGCACCTCAGTGGGCACCCCTGCAGGCCACTGCCCCTCCACTGCCAAGCTTTACTCTCACCTACATATGTGTCATGGAGAGCAAGACAGGATGGGTGAAAAGAGAATTTCCCCACAGGAATCAATAAAGTGTCATTATTATTGTATATAGAGAGAGTTTACAAATATCTGCATATTTTGTGTCGTATAAGAATAAGATTATTAACGTAACAAAGTTTCAATGAAAGGTAAATTACATTTACAGCTGGCTTTTTGAACCATTATTTAAAGTACACAATAGGTACCACTCAGCACATTGTTGGACTTCCTCATTATTCCCGACAACTGTCACAGAATGTTAGAATGAAAAGGCAAAGATTTTTGGGGTCTTTATAGCAGTGCAGTGTGTGAAAGGGCAGGTCTGGCACAGTGGTGTAACACGGGGACCCACTCTGTCCATGTGCACAGCTGCCAGAGCCCCATGGACGCCCACAGGAACTGCCGCGCCAACATTATCTGCCGTCCCCAAAATCCGAGCACCTACTGCACCACAGTGTGGACGTCATAAATCTGGTAAGTACATTAACGATCAAAGCTGTTTATATATCTCACAGTTTCTCTGTTTAAGCTTATTTTGCACAGACTGATTTCTTTCTTTAATTACTCAAGTAATGTTACCTAACTTTGTTTACTTCTTATAACCTATTCCGTGCATTGTGTTGGAAATTAATGTAGAAGTAGCAGAATTGAATTAAAAAATTTTTTATTAATGCAAACATGTGAACATATGAACATTTTGTCATATTAAACTAACTAAATAATGATTTTTTTTCCTTGAAGCAAACATATCAATATCTAAAATATATGTAAATAATAATGTACACACATACGCCATTTCTGTTCCTCACATATCTCTATAATGCTACGGTGAAAACAAAAGAGCTATTTAGACCTTTGGTAATATTGAGTGTAAAATTTTCTTTCCAGTTGTGAATATTGAACAAATGTAGCCCCAAAACAGTGTAATTGAATGTGCTATGCGTTTACACTGGTTTTCTGTTTCCAGTGGTTTTGAGAGGCGTTAAAGCCACAAACAGCAGAGAAGGTACTGTCATATCCATGGAGAATTTGGCCAAGGGCATTTTTGTGTTTGCAGGGTAAGACTTTCTATTCAAATTACCAGCTCTTGCTTCCCATGTGTGGTAGTTACTGGTACTTTATAAGAAGAAGATGGAGCAGTGTCTTTCATAGCCTTTATTCCTGGTGTTGCTGCTCCTGTTGCATGGTTGGTCTAAGAGTGCTGAGCCTGACTTACATGACAGTGACCCAACGGCGGGATTTTGATGACACCCCAGCACCCGGGTTACTCAACCCTGCATGGATGGTGTCAGTCCCTGACAGCCGCCCCCTGTCTGAGGTCACGCTCCCCGGCAGCCACAACACCATGGTGCGATACGGCGGAGCCCCGACTTGGTGCCAGTCCTGGCCCCTGGCCTTACAGCTGTGGGCTGGCGTGCGTTTCCTGGACATGCAGGTCCGTCATGTCAAGGGCAATCTCACCATCCACCATGGTGTGGTGTACCAGCGGGCTCACGTTCTTGAAGACATGGCTGCGTTTCTCCATGAGAGGCCTACTGAGGCCGTACTGATGCATAGAATTCAGCGCAACGAATGACATCTACGGGTCGGTGGTCAGCTACATCCACTGCTATGCCCACTGGGACCTGCTTTGGCACAGCCGCCTGGTGCCAAGTATGACACAGGCCCACGGGAAGCTCATCGCCCTGCAGGACTTCGTTGGCCCAGACCTCGGCATGCGTTATGGATCCCTGGACATCGCTGACGAGTGGAAGGTAAAGGTCTAGGGTTTGGATGTTCTACAGACACCAACAGAAATGAAGAGCAAATGTCATTAAGGAGCTGCGTTCACATTTATAATTATATAGCAGTAAACATGCCATTTAAATAACCGCAGAGACTTCTTCTGTGGACATGTAGGTAACACCTGCATTTCAGTTCCCATGTATGTCTGTAGGTAAATACAGCAATATTGCACAAATATATAGTGCAGACACTCCCTGGGTTACGACGGGGTTACATTCCAATAACGATATCGTAAGCCGAAAATATCAGAAATATCGTAAGGTGAAAATACCGTAAGGCGAAAAAATATCGTAAGGCGAAAAAATATCGTAAGGCAGAAATATCGTAAAGTGAAAATATTGTAAGGCGAAAATATCGTAAGGCTAAAATGCATTATAATAACCTAACAAACATCATAACCTAGACTAGCCTACCTTAAACATGCTTAGAACACTTACATTAGCCTACAGTTGGGCAAAATCATTAACACAGAGCCTATTTTATAATAAAGTGTTGAATATCTCACGCAATTTGTTGAATAATGTACTGAAAGTAAAGAAACATTTCACAATAGTAAAAGTCAAAATATCATACCACAGACGATCGTAACCTGAGGAGGGTTTGTATTGTGAAAAAGTCAAGAAAAGTACTGTTAAAGACAATCACAGAAAATGTTTAAAGCTATCATTAAAACTTGTGCAGATTAACAGTAACACAATAAAGAAATAACAAGAATTTCTTTTCTTCTCAGGACAGAGAAGAAACCATTGCTGGTTAGCTGTAAGAACACCGCTTCCGTTCCCAAACCTCTCCTCAGGGGCACCTCAGCCATTCCACATATCTGTTACATTTCACCACCAGCTCTCTTAATTAATTAACTTAATTAAATGAGTCAATGAGGTATTCATTAGCCAAACATGCTATGCTAGTGGTCGAGTCAAAATGCATAGTTGTGGCAAATACATTGGTGACTTTAGGAGAGGTTTTGAATATGCTGACACATTATGACAGACATATCATAAAATCGTGAAGATCATTTAGACGTCATTTTCTTTGACTGTTTAAGACTTGTGCAGAGTGCTGTATAAAATACAGCACAAAATAGTGACAAATTGAAATTAATCTCTCATAAATGAATGGCTACTAATACAAGCTCCAATCTCCTGAACTCCAGCGAAGATCAGAGCTGACTTGAACCTACTGCTTTCATCCTGCAGGTGCCGACGTTCCTTCACTTGCCAGCAAAGTGGGAGCCGCTGAGGCCGGGAACAAGGCCCAGATGTTCCTCACTTATTCAAGTGGAGCCGGGATCTTCGCCTATCCGATTTTCGTGGTTCGGCACATTAATGCCCGACTCTTAGACCACCTCGCGTTCCGGGCAGGAAAGCCCAGGCGCTATGGCATTGTGGCCATTGACTTCCCTGCCGCTCCACTTCTGCAAACTATCATTAACTTCAACTGATGTGGAAGTATAGCGTTCTGCAGACACGTATAACAACAGTGTGCTAACAGCGGCTTACTGATCCACCTCAAATGGCCCCCATTATCTTTACGTTTCATTTGCAATCAAGGCACAAAAACAGTGACTGAACAATGGCTCACTGATCCATGTCAAACAACCCCCATTGTCTTTACATTTCATTTAGAATCTGGCACTGACAAAGGAAACACAGACGTTTGGACTTTGTTACAATCATTTTCATGTTTCATGCCGCATTAAACAAACAGACAAAAAAAACAGTTCATTGTTGTGCAGTTGTATGTATAATGCCTGATACACAAACATTGCTCAAACAAATGCTATAATGTATCTATACTCTTTTGCTCGTCTAGGACATCATGTTTGCTAGGACTAGAACTGGACCAAACCCCATAAGGAGGGTACTTTGTTTATTCCATTGCTCTAAGAATTGAGGCTATTGTGCAGTTGAAAGAGATTGCCTACCTGGTACTAAGCTGTACTTAATAAAGCGGATTCTTAGTACATACTAACACAACAATGGAAACAGTTTGTTTTCCACTGTAATATGCAACACAATTTTTCATTTCACAGTTTTATCTGTTCAGGATTCTATTGAAGCAGGTAAGATGAAATAGAACTATTAAACAGTCCATTTTTATACCAGATCATTCCTAACTGACTAATATTTATGCATATTTCCCTTGAAGCCACATGCAGTGGCACAGCTGCAGTCATTTCATGACGCTTATCTTTTCTAAAAATGAAAAAATACAATAAATGGCACTAGTATAGTAACTACAGTATGAGGAGCATAAAGCATGGAACATCCTGGAAACCCTTAATGTAACATAGAACCTGGCTAAGGTTTCCAATAGAAGACCTAACCTGACAACGTTCTTATGTAGCCAAAGGCATTTAGTTGGTCAAATTACTGTAAAGTACATTTAAATATGGCCGTGTATCATCGGAAATTACAGCAGCGCCTCACGGAGAAATTCAGTCAAAGACATGAGTTGTAGCAATGATTAATCTGAATATATAAAGATATTTGTTTTCCTGCGATGCTGATGATACCGGGCGTCATCTGTGAAACTGGAACTTTCCGCTACGTGTCGATTAATCACGTGCACTAGGCAGCCGGGAAGACTGGCGTGCAGTTGCTCTGCCAGCTGTACCTTGTTCCTTCTCCACTTTTGCCCCTGTATGACGGCTGAAAGAGTTTCCTTATCTAAGCTTCTTGGCTCAAGGCTATAGGACACCCCCACATGTGGCTCAGTGTCAAAAAGAAAGTGATTCCCCCCACTGATTCCCTGATAATTCTTGCCAAAGATCAGCTTCCAGTAGCAACTTGTAGAGGGAGCATAAACCCTTACAGACCAGGACACCCAGTCATACTTTTGTTTTAGGAAACCTACAACGTCATCAGCTAACTCCTTGTTAGACCTGCCTTTCCAGGTACAGATACGTTTCCCAATGTCAATTTCTGCCTGTTTGACAAAATTAACCTTGCAGTCTTCAACAACAGCCTTCATCTTCTCCTCAATGTGCTTCACTTTCTCAGCCCAAGCACGAAGAAGCTCCTCCTCCTCATTATAATCCTTCAGAGCTGCATGGCCCACCAGGGCGACAAGTCCAATGAAGAAAAGATTCTTTAACCGGGCACAGAAGTCCTCCATGGACCTCCGGTTTTTTTCTTCATACTTCAATGTGATCTCCAACACCGATTCACCGGAGAAGTTGTCTCCGGTCACAGCTCTATACAGGGTGTTTAAGTTCTTTTCTCCTTCAGTCTTTGCAAAATGTTCCATAAAGAGCTTCTTCTTCACCTCACGGAACTCGGGCTTGGCGTTGAGGATGTCCATGTATTTACGAAATTGGCTTGTCAGGTTCTCCTCCACCTGGAAGTAGGCTGCATCCACACCACCCTTCTTGATCTCCTGGGTGATGTTCTCTACCTCTTCAGAGATCACATCCAGGCGGTCACGTACCTTCTGAAACTGCTCCTTCATGAATTCTGCCTCCGGGCTCTCCTGATTGTCCATGGCTGACTGCACAAGGGGTGATACAATGGAGAAAACAGGGAACATCTCTCCCACTGCCTCAGACAAGGCCTCAGCCCCTTTCTCAAATATCTCCATGAAGTCCTCCATCACTTCTTTCTTTTTGAGCAACTGCATCAGTTTATTAGCCATTGGAAAAAACAAAGCACCTCCTAGGTGACAAAAAAAATTACTGCATCAAATTGAAGTATTCTTGTTACATCCTTATCTCCATTAGCCTCAGCCTGCATCTAACGTGAAATTCTGGTGTTAGCCCCATGCCAATTAGCATCTCTACAAATCCCTAGTTGGCCAAGGTATAACCTAAAACATCTACGATAGGTGTTAGTGTAATATCAAAAAACCAAAATGGTGAATTCATCACCTGAGAACCATAACAACTACAGCAGGCCTGCCACTTTCAAATTGTAAACTGTAATGTAAAAGCTTTTTTCTAAGAGTGATGATACATAAGGCAACTTTTTGTGCAATGTTGCTGGGCAATGCTGCTGACCAGTGTTGCTTGGGCACTTTCTCACTGATATTACGTAACAAATTTCTATTTGAAAACTTTTCATTGGCAGTGGGCAATTTTTTTGTGGTCATCTACATCCAGATGAGATGCCCTTTGTCTCACCTGGTTGGCAGTTGCTCGGTAACATTGCTCAGCAAAATTCCCTTTGTATCATTACCTTAAGACTTTGAAGTCCAGAGTATACATGTAACTGTCAAATTACAACCTCTCTAACAAACAAGCAAGAATTTTGCATCATCAACTTTAAAACTCCTTCCAGTCTTTTCAAGGTACTATATGCATCACATCAGCCATTGTTTACATTGCACATTGGCTCTGCAGTCAAATGTTAAGCGCTGGACACTTTTGTTAATGCTGATAAAACACATAAATAAGGAAACCTTGTGTATATCTCACAACATTTTGAGTATGAAGACCTTTTTAGAAAATATTTCCACCATCATATTATATAGTTATGTCATGCTTTCCTTTCACAGGGGTTTAATAGCTGGCACTTTTAGATAGGAATGCAGTATGTTTCAATTTCAATGATGCAATATATGTTTCTCTCAATAGAATCGATTCTATTTGTTGTTCTGAATCATGTTATTTGTACCATGATGTGAATGGACTCGGCACTAGGCATACATTTCTGTCCATTTTCAAATACAAGGCTATAAATGGTAAAGCTTTATATTAACTGCACATTCATTATGCATTCATAGTACATTCAGTGCACCATCATAATGCATTCATAGAACATTTATAAGCAGCATGTAAGTATATCTTAACATCCTAACATATTTTAACAGCTTTAATATACATATATATACATTATATATACAATTAATAACATATATATACATTAATAACAATGATTATATGATAATAACAAGCATTGTAATGGGATAATTGTATATATAATGTTTGATATTAATATACATTACAGCTATTAAGGTATGTTAGAATGATGAGGTATACTCCAATGCTGTTTATGAATGTTCTACAAATGTATTATGAAGGTGCACTGAATGCTCTATGAAGGTATTATAAAGGCATTATGAAGGCCCAGTTAATGTAAAGCAGGGTTGGGGAACCTGATCCATGGAGGCCGGTGCAGGCTTTTGGGCTGACCTCTCATTCAGCCAGTAATGAAGCAGTGGCTCTTAACTCCAGTCCTGGTGACCCAGTGTTATTGGCTGATTGAAAGGTCATTCCTAAAACCTGCACCAGCCCGGCATGGATCAGGTTCCCCACCCCTGATGTAAAGCGTTATCTTATAAACTGATTACTTCCCTATTGGCATTTTCTCACATATGGGTCCTGATGGACCTGTAGCTGCTTCTGGAGAAGATGAGTTAGAATGAACCGATAAGTAATTAATTCCCTACTGCCATTTTCTCAGAGCTACAATCTGCACTCAAGACCTTATTTTCATTTCCTCTTTGTTTCAAGAGTCAAGTTCAGAATTATGTTTTTGCAAACTTTTGTGTTTTCTAGATTGCATATAAGTAGACAGATAAGCTACCAGTTTTGAAGGAAAAATTATGCATATATGTTCAGAGAAATGATTAATTATGGTAACAGTGCTGTTCATATCTTCTGAAGACAGATGTTATTGCTCTGAATTACTCCAACTTACTTTCTTATTTAACATGTAAAGTATATCTTTAAAAAAGCTTGCAAACAGAGATATATTTACAATATGTTCATAAACAGCACACATAGTGACCCCAAGGTAACTTCCGTACTGTTTTTTAAAAATGAATTACAAGAAGCAAGCCTTGCATCTTGAAACCACATATATAAAATTACGCTTTACATAGAGGCAGCTATCCATTGTTTGACATATATATGTATATATGTATACTTTATAATATATATAAAGTAATACTTACAACACTGGTGTACAAAAAGATCTTACAATTCTTTTCCCCACAGAAGAGTGAAATGAAACCGTTGCTCAAACTTGGGTCTCATGCCACACCCACTATGCGATTTCCTGCTGTACGCTGTTTGACATCTCGATCTGACCACACCAGACATTGCCACTGTGCGATAACACATAGCAAGCAGGCGGCTTCCCTCAGCTCTGGGCCCTGTTATTTTGGTACAGGCAATGCTTTAAACAGCTAAATTCCCGATCAATACAGCAGGTTACAGTAAACCTATGGTTCGGCAGTACCACAAAAGTTCCCCCAGAGTAACTGGACTTAGATCTCATCCTTGTGCAGGTCAGCAATAACAGAACCCTTGTTCAACGTAGAAATTAATTTTCCTAGCAGTGTTGTTAAACTGTCAACCTGTACTTACTTATTAAGAATGGTACCAAATAGCACCATGTTGGCTGTAACAGCAACAGCAACATGTTGGCTGTAGCAAATGGCAGCATGGTGGTACAGTAGTTAGCAGTGTTGCCTCACACCTCTGGGACCCAGGTTCGAGTCTCTGCCTGGGTCACATGTGTGTGGAGTTTGCATGTTCTCCCC
>JAODJX010000049.1:11462590-11477210 GCA_026776945.1 Isichthys henryi | reverse complement strand
TTGCTTCCGGGATAGGCTCCGGACCCCTCGCGACCCAGTAAGGATAAGCGGTTTGGAAAATGGATGGATGGATGGATAGGGGTGGGTTTGTTGTTTCTCACTCTAAAAGTCCCTTACGCCCTCCCCCAAGTGTAGGCTACAAGTGTAATTACTTGTAGCCAATAGGGGGTCAAATGCAAATGCGTGGTTTGAGTAGAGGTAAACACCACAGTTTAATGTTCTACTGCATTACATACACACAACAGGCTTGATATTTGGAACACATATGACGTCGTACCTTTTTTTAGTGTTATCACAAAAGCACAAGGATAACAATGTAAAAGGCAGATTTACATAATGGGCTGATGATGACACCAACACATTGGGGATTAATGGATAAAAACAGGAATTTTACTGGATCAAACCAGAAACATGACCTGAAATGAGCTAAAACCGACAGGAATAAGTGCGTGAAAAACGATACAATGTGGGGTCTTTGGGCAGGGATAATGTAGCATTGTGAGAATATGCTATGCAAATAAAACTGAATTGAATTGAATTGAAGGCCACAGTATGGTAACAGTTGTATTTGTTGGTCTTACGAGATCATCACAAAAACTAGTCATGTAAAAAGCCAAAGGAACAAGAAACTTGTGCTGCATCACCTGCAACCATGAATGCAGCCAAAGCAAACTGATAGAGACTGGTCATGACCTTCCAGAGACCTCACTGTTGAAACACTCACATATGTAACATCCAATGGGCAAATGAGGGGCGGGGCTTGACCGTATAAAGGTTGAGAGTCAGGTGCCTGGAGTTATTCACATTAATTATCTCCACCTGCTCCTCATTTGCAGCAATACACATTTAAATACATGTGTCAGGTTGGTTTCACTTAGAGACTACTGAAATGATGTGATTCTAGAGACTTTCTTCCGTCTGACTGACTCTCTGTTTAACTTTGACGTGTCGGACTCTCACCTTTGTTAACGCTTCTTTCTTTAGACTCTGGTTTGATATTGCTGTTCATGCAATGGCAGCCTGAGCCTCATCACCCTAAAAATATTGTGAAGAAACCTGTCTCTCGCTGCCGAGCTCCATGGTCACGAGGTTCCGTTTGCCATCCTGGCGAGAGGCATTCTCACATGCCAATTAGCACCGATTTGACCCCCATGTCTGGGTCAACAGCTCGCACATCAGGGACAAAAACGGCTACCAGGCTGTGGAATCCGGGCCCCCAATTACCGCGCTTTGGGGCCGCGGGGGCCCGCCATGCTGCAGGTGAGAAGTTGCATGGGGGCTGCTGGCAGTGACACAATGAGCCACTGTGGCTGCAGTTGGGAAACCATTTGCGTCCGTCATAAAAATGACCACACTGGCAGGGGACAGGCTTTCAACTGGCTGTTTGTTTGCCAGACAAGGGACCGGTCCTGCTGCGATGGCAAGTGAATGTATGCTTAACTCATTCAGACTTGGCCAGGAGTCACTGGACATATTAACATCCGTCCATCCATCCATCCATTCTTCATACTTCTTATTCAGTGTATTACTGCAGTTAACTTGGAGCTTATTCTAGAAACACATGGTACAAGGTCAGGGACACCTGGGATAGGATGCCAGTCCATTACATGGCACATACTCACACCCATTACATGGCACATACTCACACCCATTACATGACACATACTCACACACACAAACGCACTATGGGCAATTCAGAGATGCCAAATGGACAGTGGAAAGAAACTGGAGTACCTGGAGGAGACCTTCAAGAACTCCAGGAAGATGTGTAAACGCACCACACAGGGGTAGCCAACAGACTCGCCAGACTAATCACCCAGGACTGGATTACATGTTCCAGCGAAACATGGAGTTACTCAGTACTGTGCTCACTAGAAACCAGAGGTGGATATTTCAGGTCCAGGGAGTACAAATCCAGACCAAGATTTTGTTTCAACAAACCAGTTGAGTACTCTGTGACTATGACGCTTTATACTCAGCTGGTTGGTTGAAACAAAATCTTGGTCTGGATTTCTACTCTCTGGACCTGAAATATCCACCTCTGCTAGAAACAATGTTTGCCTTCACTCGTTTCTTGTTAACTTTTTACTTGTAACACCATCATTAATAGCCTAGCAATGGAAACAACGCAAAACTTTTATTTGCTGTTGGAGATATTATTTTCCATGTTGTTTCCACAGCTACCAACTCATTTTAATTCCTAAAAGATGTGAAACTTTGAATTAAAATGATCTATCCATTATGTTTCAATTGGTACAGCAAAAAGATGCGTACATCAAAGATTGCATAATTAGAAAAGAAATTAGAAATGCAGAAAGGCCACAGGAACAGCATAGAAATTCTTGAACAGACAGAGCGACATCGAAACTTTTTCCTCTTGTGTTTTGTAGTTGCGGGCAGTGACCATTAGGACAAAGGGCTGATTCTGTTTTCGGGTCTCTATCTCTCTCCAGCTGACAGTTCAGGAATAGCTCAGTCTGTGACAGCTGGGTAACAGCCCAGTGCCTTTGGTGAAGACAGTGAGATTCACTGCTTCTTGCGTGTGACCTAACATGCCAGATCTACTGCTGCTGGTTTCCGAATATGACCGGTGAAATGATGGAAGGAGGTGTGTTTGCTCTTGCCATAAGTTGCAAGTTGTTCCTTCAAATGCTGAAAAGTGCATCTGAAGGTGTGACCGGCTGGTTTGCAACCTTAAACAGTGTTGGGAGATACCGCGTGAAATGGAATAACCTCAGAGACTAACTCTCCCACCTGAGGGTCACGCAAGAGCCTTTGAACTCAGCAAAACAGTCCCAAGTCCACAAGATCTCCGGCCCAAACACAGCCAGAGGTCACGGCTGTCTGTGGAGACACCAACCTGAAATGAAATCATATGGTCTTGAGAAACACTTCATTTATGCTGGATGTTTCATCAAAACATTTGATGAAAAGCACATGATACGAAAAGTCTGCCAAAGATGGCCAAAGCCTGACCAGACGAATTACATAATAAAACAGGGAAATGACAACATACATTTGCTCACATTTTTGCATATTAGGAAAATGACTAACAGAATGAAGAACAAAGACAGCTGTTTTAGATACATCTAACATGGACAAAGAAACACATGTGTTTCACTCAACTTGTTTGTAGAGGAAAATGCTATACCAAGTGCAATGTAATATTAGATATTGGAGTTTTCAAACAGAAATACATTAAAAGATGGCTGAAGTGTTTTTCTTACATATAAATATGATTGCTATCAATATATTATGGAATAAAACTATTTATGTAATACATAATATATACTGTGGACATACAGATGATTAGATTATGAATATAGTGCTAGCAGACTTGACCACTAATCTGCTGACGTCTGCCTGTAGGTTCTGATGATGTCTATTAGATTTCAGAGCATTCATAGTGAATTTGTAATTTCAACTGCCTGGAGAATTAAACATTACATTTCCCCTTTGAGGGAAAGTATTACTTTCATTCTGGGTTGAAAACTAAGTATAAAGAGACAAGCTTAACATTTTAACTTTCCATCCATCCATCCATCCATCCATCCATCCATCCTTCCTCTAACTGCCTACCCTTGTTACGGTCACAAGGGACTTAGATTTTTTGATTACAATAATATTGTGACAGTAGAATCCATTTCAGCCATCGCACTTTGGTTCCTTCCTTACTGTGTATTTCCCCATTTTCAATCTTTTTTTTTTAATCAGTGATGGAATTTCCTATCTAATGTTCCATGTTCATACTCTCCAGTGTCTGGTAATTCCAGGTGGCCAAGCCACATAAACCAGCATGAATAAATCATCCACAAGGAAGTGATAGGATCCTGGGATTAGTCTGGAAATGAGCCCCCTGGTCGGCTCATTCCCTCTGGCCCCCCGCCACAGCTGACCAGCCCACCCGAGTTGCCCCTCCCACCACCATCGTCTTCGAGCCCCGCCATGGTGGACGGTCCAGACCTCAGCTCCATCAATATTGATGCCTTGCCTCCTAAACAGGCTTTGAAAATAGTTTCTCCCACATAAATATTGATGGCATTGCTATATATCACAGTCCTCTGCTCATTAAGGATTTATGTAGGGGAAACGCGGAGCGTGCTCTGTTTCGGAGGAGGAATAGGCATTTTGGGGACCGCGCTTCCACATGGGAGACGATCTGCCATGGCTTAGGTCAATTTCTGCAAATTCTTGGGTGGGATTTGTGAAGTGAGGCAGAGCTGGAATTCTCGAAAAGAGAATCTGTGCCTTTCTATTTGTCGTGCTGCAAATATGCCATTGGATATACTATGAGCATGCATTGTCTGAAGGTGATTTACCTGCACCAAGACATTCCACTTCTGAAAGAATCAAAATTTTATTTTGCAGTAAGAGGTGCACTATGTACAGATCGCGACGATGTCTTTGAGGATCTGAGGAGTATAGTTTAACCACATGGTCATTTCTGTTAATTTTAGCAAACTGAAGGGAAAATATCAAGGACTTGTATTCATTGGTTGGAACCAACCATAACTGTACTGCAATTCATTTTACTTATGTTCAATTCGTTTTGCTTCAATGCATAATCACAATGCCATAACTGGAGGCTGTTTTGCGCCGGTGACAGCCTAGCAGAAATAGTATTAGTTTTCTGGTACTACTGCTGAGTATACTGCTGAGTATACTCTAAATAAAAATATTAGGTCCATAAAATAATCTGAAATAAACATGCATTCATCCACTTCCTGCAACCACTTGCTCTATTCAGGGTTACAAGGCAGGGAACATCCCAGCACAGGGTGTCAATCCATCACAGGGCACAGTCACACACACCATTTGGTAATCTCAATTAACCTCAGCATATTTTTGGCCATGGGGGGGGGGGACTGGAGGAAACCTCATGACAGCACTGGGAGAACCTCAAACCCTGGCTCAAAAAGTATGGTGTCACAGTACTAACCACTGCACCACTGCGGCACCTCGAACATAATCACTTTTTACAAATACATTGAAATTATTTTTATTAATGCACTCATTGAAACATAAGATGTGTAAATCTGTGGTTCTCAGCTGGTCCTGGATCAGGATCCACATTATTCCTTGGTCAGTAAAGCATGAAGCAAATTTGGCGAACGGACAGCTGGATGGTAGGGGTGGTGGCTGTGAAAAATGTGAACTGGAGGGGGGGGCGGGATTTTTTTTAAACCACACACTTTTCAGTTGCGACCCATCAGTTGACAAACACTGGTGTAAATGATATGTGTAGCTAGGATTAGTGTCCCTCTGGATAGCTTTCATCCCTCTTCCAGGCTTATTCTACCGATCGTGCAAAATGAACAGGATTGTCTTAAATAAGTAGATAATGGAAATCAAGAACAACACAAAGGGAGTCCCCCCCGCAGCCCTCACGGCAGAAGTGGAAGCCCCTCACAGAGCGCATTCCTACCCTTAGGGTCAGCTTCAAGCTTGACGTCAGTCAGAATGCACCCGGCCCCTCCCCCCCGGTATGGAGTCTGGCTGTTCGACCGGGCCCCCCCAGGTCTCCAGCTGACTGCTCGCGGCTGCCTGTGCTCCCGGATGGAACTACAGCAAGTCTGAAGTGACGCCAACAGGCTCATACCAGTCCAGCATGACGCCGTGATTATTGATCATTGATTTAGACTGACACTGAATGAAACCTCTAGAGGGAACCAGAGAGTCACTGTTACAGACATACAAGATAAAACAGGCCCCCTTCCCGTTTACATCGTCTCTGCAATATTAATGGAATCAGACTGGCAAAGAAGAGAGCATCTGCAGAAGTCTAAATTGAAATCAGCTGAACAACAAACATGTTATGGTCAGAAACATATTGAACTCTTCTATTGCGATTCTTGATGTCATATTCTAGGTGCAGAAGACATCGGTCATTCACCCACGGGTGGCTTCAGTGCACTGAAGGTCACTGACACTTCAGGGAGGCCGAGATTTGAACTTCACTCTTCAACTTGGCCAAATCTGCACGCTACCCAAAAAAGAACTTACATCACAGCCAAAGGATCCCTATCATTAAAGAGTTATGCAACTGTCCTGAATATGAAGCATCTGCTCCATACATTTGGTATTACTTTCAGATGCAAGCTCTGTTGTACATCTCAGCCACTTCTGTAAGAAACTAATACGCTTGGAAAGTCTATTTTCCATGTAAGGAGTGTGATAACAAAAAGGTCTTTTCTTACTTTACATTCCAGAAATAGATGGAAAAAAGTAGATGTTTGAAGCCATATTCTATATAATAATGTGGACCCAGAATTCCACCCTGGACAAGAAGGCACTCTCATACATACATTATGGCTGGGGGGGGGGGGGGTTACAGTCATCTCATACTGAATGTGGTTAGTGTCCAGTGTTATAAACATCAGGAAGAGTACTTATTACAGAATGTGTGACACAGGATGTTGTGGCTGAAATTGGGTAAAGAGTGGGTTATCACTGTTAAACCCTCAAGCAGTATTTTTAATCTGATTTTGGTATAAGTATGAAAGCCACTGAAGCATCGTTACTGTCTTCTAAGCCAGTGTTTCCCAACCTGGTCCTCCAAGACCCATAAACGATCCACGATTTTGCTTCCCCGCAGCTCGAAGCCAGATAGTCCACTGTCTGCAGGTCCTCGAGGACTGGACTGGGAAACACTGTTCTAAGCAGCTCCATTAATATCTGTGTTGACCCAATATTCAGATGGCCAATCACAGATCTCATCAACTGACCACCTGACACTGACGCCGTACCGACCAGCATTAAAGAGAACGTAGGAGAAAGAGGCGCTATGGAGTCAATGTAAGAATCAAGAAGAGCCTTTTTTCTAGATGCAAGTCTTTAGGGGGGCAAATGGGGAGTCACAGTCCAAACAAAACAATCACAGGGCATTCGGATAGTCACCCATTTTTATTCATGGATCCACCGACTTTTTTTTTATTCAATGCATCAGTCCTCATATAGCATTAAAGAGAAGAAACACAATGTCTACTAGAAACATTCCTCAAACTAAGAGCAGTAAAAGAGAGTCCTATCTACCGTCAAATGGCTTACGATTCCACTTACCAACCTTTCCAGTTCTCCTCAGGATACTTCCATGCGTCACAATAGAAGTCCACCCCCCACCCCACCCCACCCACATTTGCATACTTTGATTCACCGAGAACAACACAAAAATGGACACCTACCCTACAAGAGGCAAACCCTGCCTAGCCACCAGGCTCTGGAGGCCAGATAACTTTACCAGCCCTCTGCCATGTCCACCAACACTGTACTAGAGGTTGAGTAGTTGCACCACAGATACTTGGAACCGTTTACGGTCACTTTTACCCTCCATGAGCTGTGCACCGTGACTTTTTGATTTTTCCCAAATTTTAATAATTCGGGCCCGTCCCATTGCACATGGCACTGGTCACACTTATTGGAGCAAAAAAAAATAGGTCCCTTAATTTCATTAATTAGATATTAATTTAGGCCTTTTACCCAAGATATAGTCCTACACAGCCAGCACTAAGTGTTTAGTTTGGCTTTTGAGTTTTGGACACCCCCCCACAATAACCCGACCAGTTTCATTTGCTAGTTCTGGTGACAATCCAACTTATTATCATGAGTTTTCCATGATGTTGCAGCAAACTAGGCACTGGATGTGAGGTTTTAGAACTGCCTGGCGGGATCAGAAACACAGAACGTTTGGTATAAATCAAAGTGTCCCGATTCTCATGGTGACGCCATGCCAACTGTAGTTCCAAACAGTCTAAGTGGAGGCTTCATCAGTAAGTCACACATCTTCATAGGAGACATGACCTCATAATGATCAAGCAGTGCTGTAGAATGAAATGTGTGATGTGTCCAGAGGGCTGGGTCCCTGAGCGAGGCAGGGTGTGGTGACACGGGGTGAGGTCAAGGTCCGTTCTCGTTGTAGTGGAGGGACAGCGGCCGGTCCCTCTGTACGGGCACATAGGGCCAGTTGTAGCTGGAGCCAGACAGCAGCATGTCGCGCAGCAGTGTCTCGATGGGCGTCTTCCCTACGAGACGCACGAAGAAGAGCTGCTCGATGACCGGCGAGGAGACGATGCGCAGTGACGGTAGCCGAAGGAGCAGCCGCCCAAAGCGGTTAGGCTGCCCGGGGTACTGGTTACGCACGTACTCCTCCAGGGCACACTGGGACTTCTCCTGGATGCTCTCCACGTGAGCCATGTCCGAAAGGCCCATAGCGTCTGCGGACAAAAAACGAGGACCATTACAAAATCAGAAATATGACTCTTCTTAAGCTGTTGCCTTCAGAAATCTCACTTGTGTAGGACCAACAAAGACCACTCTTTGGAGGCCAAATGCTTGTCATTATACTTGATTTGAGATGGTAGACAAACAGTCCTTCTTTCTGTCTTGTGTAACTGGCTGACACCCTTCCCAATTACCACCTGTCTGGGTACTGACCTGAGGTGAACAGCACGATACACTTGAGGCAGGAGTATTCGGCCGTGTCCACCTGCAGCGCCTTCAGCTTCTCGACCTGCTCCTGGAAGACCCGGATGTGATCCATGAACGCCACCACGCGCTCGGCGGACATGGGCGAGGCGTGCAGGCCGGCAGCCGCCAGCAGGGGCGCCACATGCAAAGGCATAGAGCACTGGGCGGCATTCAACACAAAGAGCTCACTCCAAGACATGCGCAGCAGTGCCACCTAGGGACAGAGTGGGGGGTGCTATATGTTACAAACGCCCTATACTGACCGTCATTGAGTTTGCTCCAGTATTTTTTAGTGAAACAGATGTTTACAGAATTAATGCACGGATCGTATTGACAGGCCCCACCTGGTCCATGAGCTGAAGGTCTGGGAAGAAGGGGATGTTCTTGGCCCACTCCACAGCGCTGAAGAGCAGCCGGGCGGCCAGCTCGCAGATGTTCTCGATGCCCATCAGGTTGTTGGACTGCATGCACTGGGCGCCGTACCGTGACGTGGGGTAAGGTTCGGCCCTCAGCAGCAGCGAGATGAAACCTGATAAGTAGGGCTGACTGTTGTAGGGCTCGCTGCCATTGGCCAAGTACTGACCGGGGCTGGACTGGGTGTTGGACATGCGCCCCCGCTGGACAGCTGGGGAATGACAAGGACAGAGAAGCGGGAAATATTAAAAACTTTACTCAGGTTAAAAATTCCAGCAAATTAACTACTCATTCTTAAACTATGAAACCCAAGTAATGCACTATACAATGTGTTTATGCTGGCCTTGCACTTCTGAAGAGCAGGGTCAAAGTAGTCAGACATCCATAGCCCATAATCAGACAAATTGGTATTGGCTATTGGCCATATTATGCGGACTGATTATTGATTTTTGGCTGGCAGACCTCCAACTTTCATTTAACCCTTTATCTTAGTGGAAAGTGGTCTATAAAGACCAGACTGCTTCTCCCTTCGTCATGTTTACTGCCGAGCCGCTCTGTGTGTGACATCACTCGGTAAAAGGGTCCGTAAGCATAAGTCACGATCCCCACTATGATCTCATGAGATTTCAACAGCATCACTGCACCCTGTGAAGTAAATCCACACTTAAGCACACGCCGGTGGCTGCTCTCCAAGTGACGAGAAACTTTCGTAAACTCACAACCAGAGTGAGAGGCTCCCAAAGAGTGCAGTTAATTGAAAAAAGATTAAACCTGCATGACTTTCAATAATAATAACATGGACAAATGTATTACTTCATATTAGAAAATACAACATTAGTATTACTCTGACGCTACAAATTATTCCCAGTTATATATGAAATAAATATGCCTGAAGGACAACAATTGTTTATTGAAAAATAATTGTGTGTATGTGTGTATATATATATATATATATATATATATATATATACACACACACATACATAGTGCCATACAAATAGGTTTATTGGTACTATTCTCTACATTTTATAATAACTATGAAGAAACTGTAAAATAATTTGAAATTAAGCACTGACCAAGAACAGTATTAAACAAGAAAATGAATTTACCGGGAGGGTGGGAGAACTCAGAAGGTTGTCGGTTCAAATCCTTTGGTCAGCAGAGTGATGCCATCACTGAGTCCTAGAGGCCCTTGTCCCCAGTTGCTCCAAGCACTGGCTAACCCTAACCCTAACCCTACTTTCTCCTCTACACCAGTTGCATGAGGTGGCTTCCTCTGATGCTTTTCCTTCACACTCTGCTCAAACTCCTCCAAAACCATTTCAACTGTGTTAAGGTGAGGTGGCCAGGTCACGTGATGTGACACTCTATCACTATCCTTGCAGGCGGCTTGGCATGTTCAAACTATTGACTGGTACTGTATATCTCCTCATATATGTTTACTAAATTATTACACATTCTAAGGATATCATACACAGATGCAGAGCTAAAATGCCAGATTTTTTAGATTAAAATGAGCCATAGTTTGAATGAATATTTACAAAATATTAGCTCTTTATAAAAAATAGTCCAGTTTCAGAGGTAACTAATACTTTTATTAGTGTCTTGAAATTTAAAAAGTAGAAAGACGTTCTTAGTTAGACATTTCCTTATGTGATAATAATAATGTTTTCCCTTGTGACCTTGCAGGCCCTATTTAAGCACAGAAACAGCCAGCATGTAATCCTCCGCATGTAATCTTTGTCACCATCAAGCCGCAGGGACTGTTTTTGCAGAACTGCGATCCTTCGCTTGTGAAGTCATCTCCCTGACATGCTGACAGTCCTGCCGTGGGCTCACTCACTTAATGAGAGTGACAGTCAGAAGCCTAAAGCAGGAAATACCTGAACCGTAGGTATGCGATGTAGCAAGGGCTACCGCCATTGGTTGGCTGGAAAAGCTCCCACTGATTGGCACATAGAGCACCAATCTGGCGCCTTGTGAAAGCCAAATGGAAAAGCATGCAACCGGTACACATTTCGTTGTGTGTCTGTTCTGAGAGATGGAGTTTCAGAATGAATATGCTTCCTCGAGACATTCAGGAGCATCTCTCTCTCAAACCCCATGTACAGGATGAAGAGAATGTAACTCAAAGACGCCCCCTGTGAAGCCAAAATGTGACCGACAAATACTAGAAGATATGGTGCAGTGCAGAGCGAGCCCCTGGAGTGAGGGAGGGGGGCATGCGGATAAAAATGGCTTATAACTGACAAGTCCAAAAGGGGCCAAACCGTACAGGCTAATTATGGACCGCTCAAGGTGGGGGGCTGAGGGAAGGGATTGTTTTTTTGTAGTGGATAATTTTACTGGGAGGTATGATCACTTTTTCTATCTAAAAATACCACACAGACTTTCAGCTATGAAAAAGCCAAGAAAACGATTGGCAATAAGCGCCACTTTAGCATTGTTAGCATGAAAGGATTTGTAAACTACCATTTCAGTTAAAAGGACCTGTATTTCACTTTAGCACAGTTCTTGCTGTGTGCTGATTGGTCAGTCTCCAGTAATCATGCACGTGTGACTAATGCTAATGTGAAACAGCTGGATAGTCTTTCAATCAAGGAAACAAACCAATCATAGCACAAGAAGAACTGAACTATGTAACCAAGCACATGGGCTTTTCAGTTTTATAGTAGTTTGTAAAATCTGAAGTAGCTCAGAGTCTCCTCCCTAACAAGCATTATCTGGTCACCGTATAACCTACTTATTTACACAAATTCTCTGATACTGGCTGCAGTATAAAGAATCTGTATCACCTCAATTTAAAAAAAAAAACAGTGAAACCAAGGATTCCTTTAGTGTCTGTGCTGATTTACTTCCTTAAGTTACCCAGTGATAATCCAGCTAGTGCACAGTGGCGACCTCTGTCTCATAGCCCCCACCACAACAGAGATACATAGTGCTGAAAAGAACTGGTGACACCCCCCCCCCCCGCAGCACCAAGATGTTCTCCTTCATCTTCAGACATGGAAAATCAATTTCCTGTCTGATTTACCCAAGCAAATTTAGCTGCAAATTACATTGCGGTTGAATGGAGACAATTACATGTGCGCTTTTGTGTTCCTCCATGGGGGGGCGTAAGAGAGCATAAGGGTAAGGCTCATTACATTTTAGTTAATAACATTGTTTGCTGGATATAAGGACAGCTGGGGAGGGGCAGTGATGATCTGACCGCAGAAAGAGACCTGGTGGCTTGGTAAGCGTGGGAACAGGTGCCGTGGGGGTCGTGGCAATGAGGGTCTCACTGGGCTCAGGATGGATTCCACAGAACAGCATCACTGTTTCACTCTCTCTTAAGCATGGGGATCTTAATTGGAAGTCATTAGCAAATAACCGCAGAGCCTACAGCTCATCGCAACTCCTGAAATGAAGATAAAGCTGCAGCCAGCAGCACTGCTGACCCCCCCACCCCACCCCACCCAGAAGCCCCACATTTGGACCCACATCACCCACTGGTAGCGTGGCCCCCCAGCACCCACCCCCATGTCTGAGGGCAGAGATTCAGGCTGTCAGGAATGCGTGCGTGTAAGCTGGGCTAA
The DNA here is from genome assembly GCA_026776945.1 of Isichthys henryi. Classification (NCBI taxonomy): domain Eukaryota; kingdom Metazoa; phylum Chordata; class Actinopteri; order Osteoglossiformes; family Mormyridae; genus Isichthys; species Isichthys henryi. The sequence goes on along the minus strand of JAODJX010000049.1, from coordinate 11,464,755 downwards.
GATGGATGAAACGTCATTAAGAGCCTGTTGGCTGTTGGCCCCACCCAAGTGAGGTGTCTGCAATAGCGAGGTCTTAAGGACCTGTATGAGCCAATGAACACTGGCAAGCCTGAGGGGGCCAGCCAATTAGGAGTGTGACTCTCCCGACCGACTTGCCATACAGCTTACAGTACAGGGCAAGTGCAGAGCAGGGGGCCGAAATGCATACAATCCCCCTGTGGGCCCCGCAAGCTGCCCTCCCCAGGAATCGGTCACATTCCAAGGAGCTGACCTGTTAACTTGTCTCACAAGCAGGAAATGGATGTGATTTGTCCATCGGCTCTGACCCAGAACCAAACACAAGCCATGGCGTGTAGTTCATCCATGTGAACAGCAACCCTAGAGAGATGCAGACCTCCACTTTTGTACCCTGTGCATCAGAAAACACAGCTGCTGAATGGATTCATTAATCACAGTCATTCTCTGCAGATAATGACAGCGGCAACCTTTACAATAAATGGACCTAATAAATGATCGTTTTGACGCTGACGAAAATCTTGCAGTTTATTGACACTTCTGTAAACCGCTCGCGAAAGTGATATTTACCATGGTCAGTCTGCTTATTGCAAGCCTCCCCAGCGCTGATTAACAATTCGCAACCAAGACCGCGACCCAGCAGCAGTGAAGCGGCACGTTCTCTCCCGGAGTGCTTTCACAAAACTACCCTGCCCACCAAACACAATCACTGTCATCTCACATTGTTGGCCCCTTTTGTTTTGCTCTTGGCTCCTGACACTTTAAGGCACCTGCTCGGAAAATGGGATGCTGGAGAGTGCAACCTCGTTGTCACGGCGCCTCGTTGCCACGGTGCAGCGTTACCCACAGGTCCACCTGTCTATGATACACACGGACCAGCTAATGAGCGGGCCAGCCTCGTGGTCAAAAAATTGTCAAAATAACTGACTTAAAAAAGAAAAAAACGTCAGAAGTACAGACATTGATGCACTCTCCCCCCATTGGTCACCACTAAACTGGGGGATGGGAAGAGGTGTCAACAATGCAGAAGGTCAAATGACAAATACAAGGAAACATAAACAAAGTGAATCTCCCCAGCTGGGAAAGCGTGAACAGGGCAGTTTTGTTTAGACGTTTCAGAAGCCTTTCAGCAGTTGAAATAAAGCATGAATCTCCTTCAGTCTTCTGCCATTTCAGGGTTAAAAGCCAAGCCCCTTTGCTGAATGTTTGTTCTGTGAATTCAGCACATATGCTGCACAGCGATCTCAAAGCACTGCATGCCCCTTTCTGACATCTAGATAATTGTAAACCATCCTCTTTAATGAACTTGATTAACTTGAGTAATATTATTCTCCACAAAATGCATATTACTTCACAAAGTATGTGCTACGGCACTACTGTCCCCACAATTCAGGAATACAGTCTTACTTGATGTTGTGAGATCATCACTGGATCTATATTCATCTTATTCTGGAGCTTCAAGTAACATTATGAGACGGCAGACAAGCTTTTCTCAAATTATTCATAATATTGAATGAGTAGCGGAACATATTTGTTTGGTACAGCAGTGCATTCAGACCATGATTCTGCTAAAGCTGCCGGACAGGACAAAGGGGGAAAAAAAGGAAAAAAGAAAAACAAACAGCACAGTCACCTAGTAGCAGTTATCTGTGCCAAACTGGCTTTTTGAAGAAAAAAAAAAGTTTTCTGATCTCCTAGATCATTTCCATACTTTTTAGATGAATTCCTTAGCTGGTGTTCCGTGGAAATAAAATAAAGTCACATCTGACATTTTCATTCAACTAAAATGACACATTATCAAAACTTCCTACAATTGCTTACAAGCACATTGACAGCATTATCATCAGCAAGCACTGAAAACTTATCAATGTGTCCATGTGATGTTGACTTTATCTGTGCTTTTTTTTCATCAAGAGCAGCACCATGGAAAAGCCATGCGATCCCTGGATGAACATGTGTAACAGGGGATAATGTGTCTTCTTGCGTTGTTTTTGCGTCTGGTTAAATGATTAGTTAATTGCATACTGTTACATGTATCTGGTTGTATGATTGGTTAAATGCATACTGTTACTGTACATGTATCTGGTTGTATGATTGGTTAATTGCACACTGTTACATGTATCTGGTTGTATGATTGGTTAATTGCACAC
>JAODJX010000049.1:11419730-11443142 GCA_026776945.1 Isichthys henryi | reverse complement strand
CCCCCCCCCCCCCCCCCCCCCCCCCCCCCCCCCCCCCCCCCCCCCCCCCCCCCCCCCCCCCCCCCCCGCCGCCCGGGGGGGTTATGAGGATAAAAGAACGGATGAGGACAGTTGACCCCCCCCCCCCCTTGGTGGATGGCCCCCGCCTCTGCCCTCCACCCCTGACACACGGACGTGCTCGGCTCACTCGAGCGTCTAGGGGCGATCTGTTAGCATCCAGGGGTTTGTCACGCTTCTTCTCCAGCAAAAAAAATCTGCCTAAGGTCGGGTGTTGCTGAATAAACACAGAGGCCCTCAGCCAATCAGAAACCAGCTCCTCTGATGGTCTCCCAGTTTCTCAGTGGACGCGGCGTGCGATGGCTGTTAGAAGGCCTGTATTTCAGGGACGGGAAACATGAAAGTGAGAACGAACTGAGCGACACACCCAGATGCTCCCGTGTAATTCTGGCTCAAACAAGACCGAAGGTAAGTATCACACATCCAAAATCTCAATGAAAGTCCCATCTAGTCCAGAAGGGTCTTCACCTTTTTTGTTTACTGCCACTATTTCATCTATTGTATCACTGCACACATTATAGTGTGTTTCATTCCTACACTTCTTCCTTCTTGTCTCATGGTTTATTGATTCTTGATTGATGAGGACACAAGAAACACAAGAACCCTTTGGGTAAATGCACAAGACATCCCCGTGGGTAATGCGTGTGTGTCACATTTCAGTGAGAAAGACCAGGAGTTGAATGGTTTGCACCAGCTTGCAGACAGTCTCAGCCTAGGTGCCTTTCACACAGGGGCCTGTAGGGGGAGTCAGAGGCACCCTTCACCTGGAGTGCATACTGGTGCTAACTGGAGGAGATGCTTGGTCAGAGCAGCAGATGCATTGCATTTTTCTGCTCAATAGGGCGGGAACAAAAGGGTTTGGTGGTGAGAAAAGGAACGGCCGGCTTTGTTTAGGGTCGAGAGTCGATGGCTGGACCATCCCAGGCGTAGAAGAAAAGAAAGGGTCTCACGTCATGCAGGGGCGACAGAGTGCTCGGATCTGGAGCGTGTTTATGGGGAAAAATCAGGAGGGAGTGGGGACTGTAGCCTAAGGAGGTCTGGATGATGAGAGAGCTGTAGAGATTCTTCATGGGGCAGGTTTGGGAGGAAGCTACACAAACAGGGCAAGATCTGGTTCCACAGGCCTGCTTTAGCATCAGGTGGCCTGGGGGCTGAAACTAGATCCCTCTGCTTCCAGCACTTGGGCCAAATGACCGACAAAACACCAGTTGGGCTCACGGCTTGTCGCCTCAGTGCTGCACAAGGGCTGCAAAAGGCCACTGACAACAAAACGTTCCATCTGCCCTAATTTTCCCAAACTTCCGTCCAAGTTCTAGCGGTCTGCAGTTTCTTGTCATGTCTGTGGTGTCCTCTATTCTTAACTGGATGCCTGAAAAACAGAGAGCTACTCTTATCCACTCCCTGCAAAACCTACCACCCACTTTACACATCGCAGACCACATGTGCAGGGAAGTTCACTTCTGAAGGGAGTGAATGGGGTTATTTTCAATAAAAATCAGTTGGAGACGACAGAATGTTTACACAAATAAAATATATGAAATTAATCTTTCTGCTTGTATGTTTTACTTATCCAGAATGGCAGCATTTATTAAGATGAGTGTGTCTTTAAAGCTACAGAAGGTACATATAGGGAACTTATTGTCAAGAGAGACAAATATGCTGAAGTGAACGTGCCCTAGATCGAATCTGTGAAGCTTATTGGCTGGCTTCTGCCAGAACCGCCAATCAACTGCTGCTTTATTAGTCAGGTCACTAAAAATTTTGTTTTGCCCGGCCTACTTCTGAAACAATCATAAATTTGACGCGTGTGACAGAGCTGTGTGTCCAGCAAAGGGTCACGACATAAATAACAGCTCTGTTTATTTTCCCAGCTTGATCATATCCTCCCCAAAGGTGCCTTAATTTTGCCCATAACGCAAAAGTGCTCATACAGCAAGCTTGGCTCGCTCTGCCTCCGGAGGCACTGAGAACGGAGAGCTAAAGTTCAGAGAAGGGTAAAGGAACAGAGGTCGGCCAGGACAATGACCAGAAGACATGGAGGTCAAACGCTCCGATGTCGAAACTCCTCCAGCCCACGTCATGCGAGAGAACACTCGCGCTCGTATAACTGAGGATATGTTTTGTTTGCGAGTGTGGGATTGAATATATCAACCCCCCCCCCGACAGCTGAACAATGGATCACATTTTGCCCCATTCAATGTAAAGCCCCTTGCCTCCTTTCAGAGCACTAAACAACTGTACCCGGCAAGATTAACCCAGTATTCCCTGCATCACTGTCGGCTGACCTTTTGTCCAAAACGAGCTACACTCATTCACACATCTGGGATTCTGCTGGAGCGATCCAGGTGAAGACCAATACTGAGGCTACACCAGTGCTAGATCGAAACCATTGTTCAGGGATCACGGCCCTTAACCCCTAACCCCCGTACTCCTTGCTTTTAACAGAAACAATGAAGGGCTTACCATTCGCTTTGCACTTTTCTCTAACTGAATCCTACATAACGTATTCATAGAATTGCATCATTGAGAGAAATTCTTGCCTGTTTGCCTTTTACACTGAACTGCAACTTTAGGCTGTTGTTTGCACAATATTCCTCATTCATTTCATCCTGAAACGAAATGACCACTCTGAACGTGAAGGTCAAACCGCACTCGAGCCAGTGTTGGACTGTGACCTATAGAAGTTGGGCAGCCTTTACCCTCTCTGTCTGCCGTGGCTCTCGTGTGAAGGAAGGAGAAGCTGATTGGGGGGGGTGGGCGGTTATCTTTGGCCCATCTGTGCAAGGCAAGCCCCCCCTCCATGATCGGTCAGTCCTGGAGGGCAGGAATTCAAGGCATGTCGGCGGCAAGCCACGGCACGACCACGTCGGCAGCCCGGGGATGCTAGACATGGTGAGTCACAGAACTGGACACATCGCATGCGGCCCATGCTGTGGCGGAGGGGTCGAAGGTCAGGCATACCTTCGATTAATGCCAAAATGTAGGACAACACATCACCGGCCAACCCAGAAGTTATGGTTTGTACGGAATTAGGGAAAAGAGGGGAGGCGAGCTCAGAAATCGACTCGGAGAGTGTGAGCGGCACATAGCGGGTGAATCGGCCTCCGCTGAAGGGCGTGTGGCTGACAGGTGACGAGGGTGGGGTTGGACCTCCTGGGTATGACCTGGAGTGTAAGCCAGGCCTGTCCACACACGACCTCCAAGCAGGAATGCATGGAACACGCCTCCTTTCGTCCTTCCCTTAACTCTCACTCAGCACTTCTTTCTCTCTCTGCTGTGCCCCCCCCCCACCCGGTTTATCATCTGTATTTTGAGCTGCGCTCAGCTTAATCATTCAGAAATGTATTCTGCTCACCTACCAGCTACCTTTGACTGAATCGATTTAGAAAACCCCACACTTTTAGAGGGACAGAACTGGTGCGGTCCAGTTCAATTGCCATGCTAACTGAAACAGTTGCTCTTTGGGATATGAGCTTGCAACCTTCCAGTCATCAACCCAACTCCTCCACCCCTCCAACTCATTATACGACCTGATGCCTCAGCTGCTCTCAATCACTCCTGGGGGACTAAACATCTAGAACAAGCTGAGGAACCTGGACATGCGTCAATCCACTGACAGCAGGCAGAGTCAAAGTGCGGTAGAGCTGCAATGTAGACACGGAACCATAATCTCTGCCTGAGCCTTTTATTTTATTGTCTTTACAGTGCAGATTTACCGCACAATTATCCCACCCTATAATCACAAACATCCAGTCTACTGTTAACACATACTGGTATTATTATTAATCACTGTACCCTCTACATTACTACATACATACTCAAACAACATTAATATGAAGATTCAATCTCACAGCTACTTTCTGTGCTCTCTTGTCATATTAATGGCAAGATTATCTCCACTGTCTAACAAATGACCTGACAGCCACGCCCACCTGTGGGGACATTCCTTCCAAGGCTTTGCTTATTTGCCTTTCATATACTGTAAGCTCCTGGGTCACAGTGCGGTAACTTTGGCAAAAACGTTGTCTGTGAAAGCAACAAAAGCTTTAGAGCTCACCTAGGTTTCAGATTAAAACTGAAAGTAATTGAGATATCAATGAACCATATTACTTCCATGATAAACAAGGATAGAAGAGAAATGTCACATTTTTGCCATGAAATCCTTGCTGAAAGTTTATCTTAATCTCGACTTGAACTAATTCCTAAGACCAAACAATATCTACCCTAACTCTAGCACAATTGTAAATTCGCACTCTTTACGGTGATGCCAATCTTAACCCTAACCCTAAACCTACTTCTACCCTTAATACCAAACCTAGCACTAAGCCTACTGTCAACCAGAACCCTAATGCAACACCAACCCTAACCCTAATGCCAATCCAAACGCCAACCCCAGCCATAACCGTAACATCCACCCTAATCTTAACCATATCCCTAAAGCAAAAGACAATCCTAACCCCTAACTAATGGTCATATATTTGGAATATTTGGGTCAAATTGCCATGCATTTATAAGTCACAGAGAGGGTGAGTGCATAAGTTCTGCATTTGTGGTTCCCAGGAGAAATCAGTGACATGGCCTGGGGTTGGTTTGAGCTGGTGATCTTTACCAAATCCATGTCAATCTCAACCAGCATGGTTATCATAGCATGCTTCAAAGGCATTCCATTCTATCAGGATTACAACTGATTGGGCAGTCCTTCATTCATCTGCAAGATAACAACCTGAAACACACCTCACAATTGTGCAAGAATTATCTGGCGCATAAGGAAAGTAACGGACAATTCAGTCTTACAATCTAGCCAGTCAGGCTCCAGACCACAATCTCATAAAACTGGTATGGAAAAAACTGGATGGACGAGTCAAGGAAAAGCAAGTCACAAGCTCCGTGAGGAGCGGAGCAGAAGGCTTGGGATTTCCTGCTAAAATTTAGCAGAATTCTGTATTTGTGAAGCTGTTATCAAAGCACATGGTGAGTATTTTCAATAATTAAAACTTTTTTAGATGCAACTATGCTGAATATTTAAAGACTGCAAAACATTTTCATACAAGAAAAAACTTATTTCCATTTATTCTCAAATATTAGAGTCAAAAGAAAACAAATCTATGATATTTCTCACACCACATATTAGAAATGGAATATTTAATTGTGTGTGTATGCAGGGTTTTCATACTTTAATTTTCAAATAAATTATACTTCAAGTAGGACTTTAAGGTCTCACTGGTCAGCTGGACTAGATCTATTATTCCCACAGGATGCAATAATTCTGGAGCCTTACAGTAACGATGAGCGTAACGCTAAAGTATGGCGGAATTATAGTTCAGCTGGGATACATTTCACTCTATTGTATGTTTTCACTAAAATAATCACGCTATGTTCTGCTGAGACAGAAACAAACAGAAGTAAAGCAAATGGAAATTTACGTGGATCCATTTCAATTTGATGATTTTCACCAAACAAAAAACAACTAAGCATTACGGACACATCTGTTCTAATCACAAAGGCGACACAGGCCTTTCAAACTCTGCAGGCGCACAGGAGTCTTCAGGTGGCCAGGGGGGGCCACACCCAACACAGCCTAGCCCAATTCAGCTATCTCTGCAGACTGCAGAGTGAAGCCTGATCTCTGTGTCTGCTCCCACCCCAGGGCATAAAGAAACCCCACCCAGTTCCCTCCAGGACACCCACCACCTTAACCTCACTCCCCTACTCCACCAGCCTGCAAAATTCCCAGGCAAAATCCCACATCAACAGAGCAAACCAAACCCACTCAGGCGGTAAATACTCCTCATTGGCTCTGGGTGATTTATCCACAACCTCTGGGATCAATCTAGGCTACATCAAGGAGGAGGGGTGCGGGAGTCGGGTAAGGCACCTAGCTAAAGCACGACAGCATCTGGCATTCATTACCCATCATGCCTTGCAGTTTAGCAGTTCCCAAACTTCTACCTCCCAGAGAGGCTCCGTGTCTCTCCTTCTGCACAGTCACAGCCCGCTTTGCGCGAGCAGGTCATCTCCAGCCGCGCTGACTACCCCCCCCCCGACACCTTCTTAATGGCCATCTGCACTCAGTCTGTCCCTGCAAACTAAACAGCCCCCCTGTAACGCATGGGGCCATAAAGTGGTCATGGCCATTGTTTGCTTTTTTCTGCGGACGAGAGGTGACACCAGTCACAGAGCCTCCCTCGCAGACCCACCGACGGGCGGCTGTAGGGACCGGCTGACACGGCCCTGGGAAAGCAGGCCCCCTTCAGCCTCCACGCTATCCCAAGCTCCCTTAGGGACTCCCAACTCTGGCCGTACAACCATCTTTGACAGTAACATACTGGCTTCCAGAGTTATAGGTCAATCCACTGAGCCCTTATGTCACAACTCCATATACAACTCCAGAAGCATGCTCCTCTGTAATTGATGCGCTATTTCCACATCATGCTTATGTTTATTTATATTTACGTGTTATTGTTTTGCTCTCTGTGAAATTTCATTACACTTTTAGTATATTTAAAATACATACTACTACATACATAAATTTATTCCTATGTTACCTTACACGCAGTTATGGTCTTGTACGTCACATAGACAAATAAATATGCGTTTTATTTGAAGGATTCATCGCTGTTTTCGTAAGTGCATTAAGTAAGGGGTTAAGCTGCCCGCAAGCTGAACAGGCATTTCAGGTCTGTGTGACTTCGTCTGCGACACAGGCTTTTATATCTTATCGAGAAATATAAATAAACTTCACTTTTATATTCACTTTCCTGGTAGGTACACTAAATTATACGATAAGGTCCAGGAGTCGGCAAATGAAAGATTCAAAAACGTTGCATAGTCGATAAATAGTTGCTGCAGTTATCAGATGTAAAATGTAAAAAATAAAATTAAATAAATGTAACTTTACGTATTCAAAGAAAACGTGTGAATTTTCACTAGGACGCTTCGGCCGTACATGACCACGTGACAAAGATATTTTTTAATGAAATAAATGTACCTAGATGTAAAAGAATTTTTTAAGTCCTTTTATCTCTTGCATTGCGAATGGAACCTAATTTTCAGTATAAAATAGCCGTATTTACAAATGAATGCCGATTCCGCCATATCCAAGCGAAACACTGGGACACACAACAAAATATAACTTAAATTTGGCTTCCAGTTTTTGGCATAGAAGACTAAGATATTTATTTTGACTTTTATTTAAAGATAGACCTACAAATCGTACCTGTATATATCCAAGGGTAGGCCTTCCACTTCGAAAATGTTTCTGCTCAGGCAGCCGAAACATCTTTGACGAAATGCCACTCAAGCCCCCAAACGTTGAATGGTGCTTCCGTAATGTTGATATTTAGTTATTTGAGTAGAAGTACATTTAATTTCGGGCCGTTAATCTTAAAAAAAAAAAAACGCGCAGACAAAACTCGTATTCTTTGGAGGTTTGGCGCCTCCTGGTGGACAACGTGCGTTAAACTGATTGGAAATCGTACAGGGAGCTTGGTGAGATGCAATTCGTTTGTAAGATTTGAGATTAAGATCAAGGTCAGCCGATTTTAAAGCGAAATTGGAGGGAAAGATGCAGAAGAGGCAGAACACAAATCAAAAGAGCAAAGTGATATGCACACATTCTTGGCAGACATCACAGTACAGAGATGGTGGAGGCTATGAAGTACAGACCATGGTGTAATACTTTTTGCCTACGGTGGACCTGTTCCTCGTATGACCTGACCCCTTAGCAGTCTCCTTGCTAGCAAATCGCTATCCTGCTAATTTATGGGGCAAACCGTTTGGTGAACTAATGGATTGTTTTAGTAAACAAAAGGCAAATTAAGCAGTATCTTTGCTGAAAGTCTCAATCTAACATTTAATGGCATCTAATAGTGATTGCTGGCAAAACAGAACAGATATGTCCCATTCCCGTCTTGCTAAGGGTTACCACAGTAATTACAAAAGTTGTATGCAGTCCTTTAAGACACTACACAAAATGTTCAATGAAATAAATACATACGTTGTTCGTTTTCATTCTTTTAAAAAGAAGACCAGTGGCCTGTACTACAAAGCGGGGTTACTGGCTTATCGGGGTAACTTGTCGGATTTAAGGTAGTCTGGGCAAAATGTAAGTCAACAAATAGGAAGTCTATTTAAACTGTGGTACCTTAAATCCGACAGGTTACCCGGATAAGCCAGCAACCCCGCTTCGTAGTACAGGCCTTCCACACCGAATACTGTAACAACAAAGTAGTAAATGTGGAGACAAAATAAAGTCAAAACCAGTTTAGATTTTTTTTTTTTATTACAGCACTTATAAGTTTTAGTTTAGTATCGACCGTCAATCACCAGAATTTTAAACTCCGCCGATGCGAACAAGGACAACAAAAAGACAGGAATGAACCTCCCACACAGCGTGATACAGCACCTCGACAGCGTTACAGTAAAATACTCGGCATATCCAGTAGTATTTGTTACTGATGTTTATTCAGGTCTTTTTTTCCAGCTCTCTTTTACAAAACACACAAATTAAAGACAACATACAATAGTTTTCTGGAATTTAGGTCTTCGTTTTTTGTGCATTTTTAAAGTTTTTTTCCCCACTTATTTATACATTCACATACAAACACCTACGATTTTCTACAGCACAGTACAATGATAACATGTTAAGATCCCACTCACGTTGAAATAATGGCAAAACAGAACTGATATTTGATAAGAGCTTTAACAGAACTGGGGGCTCTTTTGGCGAGGACCCGGACACATGGACCTTATCCGTATGTAGCCTGGTGTGTAGCGTGTTAGTGCGCTTAACTTCACAGCGAGGTCTCGGCAGTGGAGCCAGAGCAGCGGAAACTCTTGTATCTATTATTGCTTTGATTAGCTTGCACATAATGTCAGTCCCCAGTCCCCGAATGTAAAAAAATCGGTCAAACCACAGCCCCAGAATAAAAAAAAAAACACAGTCCTTAGTTATCGTTACGTAAAGGTTTTACTAAGGAGGATGGTAACAGAACCAAGCTGTACCACTCTGCAGAAATCGTTTACGAAGCATCACATGGGGATCGATGTTGCACGACAGAGAAACGGATCAATGCGTCATATTAGGATTTAGCAAATAAACACACGATCGATATACGAAAGACATTTCTGACTACAAGCATGCTACGCATGTCCTTCCTGACAGCCAATATTAATCCATTTTTCCAAAGTCAATGTGCTTTTAAGGGAGGGGGGGGGCTGGGATCACAGCTGGAATGGTTTGGTGGCCGTGCCCAGAACCGAAACAAATTACAGTAAATGCTGTCATATTCTTTGATACATCATAATGGAGTGTTTAGCTGGTCACTAGAAAATATTTTTACGAGTTTAAAAGGACATCAGTCTCTCTGTGGGTTTGATGAACTGGAAGAAACCAAAGACTATTTCTAACATTGTTTAATAACAACAACCAGGAGCTGTAGTGACCTATCTTCTAGACCAGTCCAATACCATCAATAATGTTCCACTATTTTATCGCCTTTCATTTCAGAGAAAAGGCATTTCACTCGCTGCTGCTGAGCCATTTATTCTAGAGGAGGACAAGAAGAAAGAAGCCAAGTCAAAAAAAAAAGGCGATGGAATTCGAGGGTTTCAACAGATATGGCAGATGGGACGCATCCTGATTGTCATTATAGTTGGGGGGGGGGCAGTGGTAGTGTGAGGGGGTACAGTTGCGCCCCAAGTGGACAGTTGATAGCACAGCCGCACGGTGGACAGTTAAATTGAATGTTGGATGGAATAAGCAGAACAGAGCCCTGGAAAGACTGACACTAACATGGCATTTTGACATCCACCAATCAGGAGGCCAAATATGTTAGAACGAGCACGGCATACTGTCACAGAGCCCTACTGTGGCGATGAATGGGCAAGTTGTGTAGCATTGTGCTCACAGTAAATTCGTTTTTAGTGCATTTTTGGTCCACTGCTACTTTTCCACTGCTTTGCCCTCTGAGCTCACAAGTCGCTCTTAGATTTCAGACCATAGAGTACAAGTCTAATGTTCTGCTATTGCTTGCTATTCCCTGGTTAATATACAGACATCTTTATGGCGTGAAAACCCTGTCTTGTTTGCGGACTTTTCTATCTCTGTGCTAATTGAGGCTACAAAAGGCAGAACTGTAGGACTTCCACTTCTAGCATGTGAAGTGAGCCGTCTCTACATTGGTTGTTTCAGGAGATGCTGGGCCACAAGAATGGTCATGTTGCCGTGGTCATGGTTAAAAGTATTTGTGTCAGTTGTTTTGAATTTGTTCTCTGCAAATGAAATTATGCTCTTTGAGGAAGCCAAGCGGAGACCTTTGAAAGAACCAGCTAACATCTGGCAGATCAGGAGGCACAATGGAGAAACATGAGGAGGTCGCTTGGATGCCAGTGTGTCCTCCACAGGACTTCCACAATTCACCAAAAAGCCAGCTGTACCCACCACCAGCCCCCTACTCAAAGAAGGACATCAAAGCAAAAAACAAAAGCAATTTTGTAACCACAACTTTGAAACCAAAAAACCCAGATACAGAAACCCAGATAAGTGTTTGAATCTGCTGCCTAATGCTATCATACATTTGAAAGACAAAAGCATTTTGTTTGTTTGTTTGCTTGAATTTAAAACCTTCTTTTCACTAATAATCGTAGATAGTTTCCAACCATGTTTACATGCTTTAGAAAACTAAAAAAAAATCTATCATTTAAATGTTAAAAATAACTCCAGCACCAGTTAAAATCCAGTGTTAAAACTGCAGAAACCTGTGGATCTGGATGCTGGGAAATTTAGATCTTAGATAAACTGGAGCCACATCAGGATCGGCCAGGAGCCCGGAGACAATGACTGTCAAAGCTTCCTGAGCATAAGAAGGTGTTCCAGCTCTCCTCACTGCAGCTCTGAAAACTGTCCTCACTTCCACTCCCTTTAGTAACATTTATCACAAAACAATCAACAACTGGACTTCAATTATACACAGGTGTTAAATAGGTAGAAAAATAAAAAAAAATGAGAATACATTTAATAGTATACTCAGACTGCATATCCACACACAGGCTGACTCACACACTCATTTGCCCATAGATACTTTATATGAATACACTCCAGAGTCTCCATATTCATGGCATAAGACGTGAAAGACAACAATAACAAATACACTGCATATCAATAAAATAGATCTGTCTGCTTTAAAACAATGTGATTTTACCCACCATCAATAAATAAACCAAAATATATACATATATATAAATCTAAGACTAATTGTCTTGCTACAGTTTTACATAAACTGAAACAGGAAGTTTATTTATTCTCTCTTATACTTTATATTCTTTTGAAATAGCTAGAACATTTTCCCCCACAATAATAGTAACAATACCTCTTTTCAGGTTTTCATTTATTTACGTTTATATATCATAAATTATTTTAAAAAGAAACCTACATTGGTAATATCTGTTTGGACCACGTTGTGCTTTTCTAAATCTTTTGCCCAATTTCTTTGGACGGTCTGAAAGACGACAGTCTCACTCACGTCCATTGACAATTGGTCTCCTATCAAAACACGCAAACCTAACGCTGTTGATAACTACACAACCAAAACAGAGAAGGTGCACATTTGGTTTGGCTTCAAAGACTAGGGGTGGGGCTATGCGAAGTGGGTGTGGCTAAGCAGAACAAGGGTGTGGCCACAACACAATGGGCGTGGCTATGTACTGTAGAATGTGGGCAGGGTTAAGTAGGGTGACAAAGGTCTGTGAAGAGAAGATCCAAGATGGCTTATAGTTAAAACAGCCTAATGAGTATCAGCACCTCAGTCCTACCATGTGTACGATATACATGCACTCAGATAAGACTAAACAAACAACATCAACTCACATGGACCACGGTTAGATCGTATTGTGGCAAAGCTTCGTATCAAAGTCACGGTTATTTCTTACGTTTTGGATTTTGAAGGCTTGCATACAAGCCCCTTTAATTGCCTTTTTAAAAGCATTCACATGATTATTATCATTATTTAATAAAATATTTATTTATAGCAGTGTTTCCCAACTCCCTGGAGACCCACCGATGGTCCATGTGTTTGTTCCCTCCTTCACTTGGATTATTAATCCTTTGATAATAATGGAGGCATAAGCGAACTGTTTATATTTTTTATGTACTGGTAATTGCCTTGTTTGTTGTGGGAAGTATGATTATTTGAGATTTGAAAAACACTAAAACAGAAACCAGTCACTCATGGCATTCAGGCAAATGGGGAGGGGGGGATATTATTGAAGCAAGTCAATGTCCTGAATGTAATTCAACCCCCAGGTCCTTCAGCGAATTTCAAGGACATCAGAAAAATTCTAGGAAGCCGTCCAAAACGCCAGTTAGCTACTCGCTCAAACTGGAGTGCTATAAGGCTCATCTTCCCCCACTAGCAGACCACTATTCCACGATGGCAGAACATGGTGAGATCTGGAGCGTACATTAAGATAAACAGCAAATTTCACCAGTCTCAAAATTCATTCTGACATCGGCTTTGCAAGCATTTCTAAATGCTACACAGACTGACTGGCAGAACATCATCATTTTCAATAAAAACTAATTTTAAGTGGCTTCGCCCAAGAATAACAGTTCAGTTCCTTTGTTTCTGCTTCAGCTGAACTGAAAAGTGCTGTTATCCCTCTACCCTGATCACGAGAAAGTAAACCTGGAATGTTCTAGATCTATTAATGGCAGTTAAGCTACAGTTAATTATTTCTCTGCATTTTCATTTTGGTAAAGGGGGTAAAACTGGCCTTGGTTCAGCTAGCTTGGGTATCAAAGGAATTACCCAGTTGCCATGGACATCAGTACCTTCAGATGAAGGTCATCTAAAATGCAAGGAGTGGCTGCCCCTCGGCCTCATGGGAAAAATTTCAGCTACCAAAAGAAGGCGTGAAGGTGACCTTGGCTGTCCGCAGTCCATTGTATATGTGATGGGTATTTGTGGTAGCTTTCTGAGTAAATTGTGTCTTTATTGAATAGGAAAGGGAAAATTTTGCATGGCTCAAAGTTAAGGCCACCAATCCCGCCCCATAGTTCCAGGGACAACTTCATTTCTTCATGCTGAAAAATGGATGTTAATCATGTTTCCAACTTTCCAGTTGGATAAATAATTCCTGAAGATGGTCTGCCTAGTAATGTGAAGCTTTGTGCTGTACAAATTGGAGGGGGATATATCTCTGTCATGTACAGTTTTTAGTGTTGGACAGGACAGTGACATGTGGCCACATTTTAAATATTTGCCGAGTATATGGACAACACAATAAAGTTAAGAACCCAAACATTTTTTTACGTGTTGAGAACTGTTTGCTCAACTCTTGGGAGAGGATGCTCCAGTTTAGCCCAAACAACATATGTTTCAGCTCAACACAGACCACAGCATCCACTTGGACTTTAAGAAAGGGCTTCTTAACCTCGAAAACATACTCGACCTCGAAGCAGCTGAAAAGTGATTGTCACTGGTTCTCGAATAATGAAGACGGTTCTTTTGTGGTTTATGGGCATAGCTCACAACACATGGCCCCCTTTGCAGTCACCTGGGATTATGGGGCTGGGGCTTGGGTGGGCTCAGGTCACAGTGAGGCTGCTCTGGCTCCACTTCTCCCTCTGCTGGTGGCAGCGCCCTACTGCAGCACCTGGCCCCGTGTCTCGGGCAGCTTGAGGGCCAGGAAGCTGCCGGCGGCCAGTGCCCCCGAGGCGAACAGGATGGGCACGGCTTTGGTGATGCCCACAAAAGAGGTGAAGATGCTTATGCCCAGGACAGCTGCCAGTTTGCAGAGTGCGTTGAGGAAACCAAACGCTGTTGTTCTGCAGGGACAGGAATGATTATGCCTCAGCAAGTTTGTATAGCTTTTTTAAAAATGGATGTGAGGCCCATTTGGACTTTAGAGGAATGTTTCCCAATCCAGTCCTCGGGGACCAACAGCCAGTCCACGTTTTTGCTCCCTCGCAGCTCCCTGCCAGACAGTGCACATTTTGGAGCTCGGAGGGAGCAAAAACATGAACCGACAGCAGGTCCCCGAGGACCGGATTAGGAAACATTGTTTTTGAGAATAAAACTACCAGCTATGTGTCAGCATAAAAGGTTTTTGCATTTTTCTAAGTCTTGTACTGAACATCCCTAGTTGCATTTATTACTTACAACTTTACAGCAGTAAAAAATTGGCTGATTTCTCACTCTTCTTCAAAATACTTTACCTGATTGTTCCAGTGAATAAGACATTCTGCAGCCCGTCTTTAGTGTTGTGTAGTTTTATTCTGATCATTAAAACCATTATGAATGGAGCTGGATAATCTTGGTTAACTATAGCTGAAATTATTGATTCTAAGGAAATTATATACTACTTCCATTTGATATTTGACCCAAATTGTTTCTTTAGGAAGCTGACAGAAACCACGAAAAGGAAAATATTTGCTAATGTTATATCTCACCACTAGGTGGTGCTGTAACATGCTGTCCTATCAATACAGGCAGCTGTTGTCATGAAATGAATGGAAATTTAAATTCATCCCTGTACTGAAAAAGGAATACGGTTACTGCTACAGCGGTGACAGTGCTGCAGACAGGGACTGTTGTCAGCATAAAGGAGGGAAGAACATTTCAATTATTAAAGATTAGCATTATTTAAACACTAGAATATAGGATTAAATCACCCATTCATCCATCCGTCTCCCATAACTGCTTATCCAATACAGGGTCATGGTGAGTGACACCAATAGATGCTAAGATGCTGATGAGGCAGAGGGGATTACCGTTTATCCGAAGGGTACAGCTCCACCGTCAGGACATCCAAGGCATTCCAAGAGGCGATACTGATACCGCCGAATAGGCAGAGTAGAGCAATCATGGCCGACTCACTGCCGCCGAACGACAGGAAGAAACAGCTGATACACGACATCACGCTGGATCCCGCTGCAGTGATGAAGAGGAGGAAGAGAAAAAAAACGAAAATGAGAAAGGCATGGATGCTTTAATATCACAATGACTGACATCAGAAGCTCATGGGAGTTTTACTTGCACAAAAATGTTCAGGGCAGAAGGAAAAATGATCGGAGAGCTAACCAATCAGAGTGTAGAGGAGGTGGGTCTAAGCAACTAGAGGAGGCATCTTATTGGTTGGTCCCGCCTCCTCTAGTTGCTTGACCCCGCCTCTTCTACAATCTGACTAGTTATCTCTTCGAACCAGTCATCTTTTCTTCTGCCCTCAGAACATTTCTGCACAAGTAAAACTTGCCTGAGCACATCAGAAAGGTAGGTGGTGGTCATATTTTCACCTGATTGATAAACTGGTTAGATTAAGGATAAACTACAAGGGAATTAAGTCATAGCTTGACATTAACATCAATAACGTCAAGGAAATGGTTACCGAGCATCCTCAGACGTCCGATCTTGTCCATTAGCAGGGCGGACACAATGTTGCCAGGCAAGACGGCAAGCGTGCCCAGAAAGCTGACAAAGTAGATCATGTAGGCGTTATTGTCGTCGCTGAAGTCCAGGATGCAGCCTTCCTTGTTGTGCAGGAAGGTGCTGTTTATCAGACGGCTGTTGATTAACCTGTACTTGAACAGATCTGGGTGGCAGGGCAGGAAAAGTGAGAAGAGGAGGTAAACGTGTGTCTCCACAATAAAAGCTGGGTTCTTATTCCATCCACGTCAGCCATACTTTTTGGCATCTAGGTGTGTCCTACCAGCTACTTCTGATATATTTTCTGCAGCTAATCCTTCACCATTTGTCACAAGCAGTGTTGGGCATTTCCTGTCCAGAAACTACAAATCCAGACCCAGATTTTGTTTCTACCAACCAGGTGAAGATAAAGAGTCACAGTCACAGAGCATTTATCTGATTGGTGGAAACAAAATCTTGGTCTGGATTTATAGTTTCTGGACCTGAAATACCCAACACTGTCCACAAGCCAAATTTTGTTGACATCATGTTATGTTTTATTTTCTGTAACCACAGCTCTGGGTGTTCTGTTTATGCATAAGAGCATGAATCATTTCTTAAAGATTACAGATGATGTCCAGAAAAACCGTAACAGAGAACACAAACTGAAAAAGTGAAATGCAGAAATTGATCCCTCCCCAAGATGTCATGCTGTCCTCACCTGTGTTGTAAAAGAGAGTGGAGATGAAGGTGCAATTCTTGAAGAACGTGTTGCTCGATGTGATGTCCTCAAAGTAACACTCCTCAAACGTAGAGTCCTCAAACACCATGGCCTTCATCTTCATGTTGATGAACCTTCAAAGACAGTCATACGTGTTCAGAACTGGAGCAAATTTCATCTCAGAATCAGAGAGGTTTCACTTCACATTCTATCAAGGAGCAGGAACGTGCGGTGATGTAGATTATCTGCGTTATGTATCATGGCAAATCTGGTGCAGGGACACACTTGTCGTTGTAGTAGCGGCCATTACGGTGGATCTGGTTCTCCAGGGTAAAATTGAAGGTGACAAGCTCCACACGCTCCTTGTTGAAGACCTTGGTGCGACTGGCGTAATCCTGCTTCTGCAGATACTTGATCATGTCAGGGAACCAAACCGTCAGGCCGTAGTAACTGCAGATCGGAGGGGCAGATAGTCAGTGTAAAGGGTTTTCTTTATAACAGTGTTTCCCAATCCGTTCCCTGCGGACCCACAGACAGTCCGTGTTGTGGAGCAAAATCGTGGACAGTCTGCTAGGGAGTTGGGAAGGAACAAAAATATGGATTGTCTATGGGTCTCTGGGGACTGTGCTGGGAAACTCTGCTTTGAAATAAAGGCCAGTTTATAGGGTAACGATATATTATCCATGTAAAATATGAGATTATTAATTATTAGCTATGCTTTGCCAGGTACTACTATAACAACATTGTAAAGCTAAGGACAGCAAGATGGGGCAGGTGAAGAGAAATGTAGCTGTATTTGTACTTGTGCAAATGGCAAATAATAATAATAATAATAATAATAAATCCTTTAACTGTGAACAGAAAAGCCCAGTATTGACTAAATCCATAATGTGAATTATATAGTAAAGCTTAGTAAAAATGCACTGAAGTTTATGGTCAGGAACTGCATAGACCTTGTAGAAGTCAGAGGCAGATGCTGCTTACGAACCTGAAGGACATGGTGAACCACACAGCCATCATCATGAGGGTGGTGCGCCGATACTCCGGGGCGAAGCAGGCCTGGAAGTTACTCCACACCTGCAGCGTGGAAACATGCTGACTTCTCACCAGGCTGAATTACACTCATGAGCTACCAACTCACCCATCCCCCCAGGGAC
Organism: Isichthys henryi; assembly: GCA_026776945.1. Lineage (NCBI taxonomy): Eukaryota > Metazoa > Chordata > Actinopteri > Osteoglossiformes > Mormyridae > Isichthys > Isichthys henryi. The sequence goes on along the minus strand of JAODJX010000049.1, from coordinate 11,425,806 downwards.
CAGCTTATTAGACAGTCCAGCAGAGGTGGGCAGTTCAGGTCCAGAGGGTAAAAGTCCAGTCCAATATTTTGTTTTAACCAACCGCTTGAGTTCTCTGTAACTGTGACTCTTTACTGTATATTCAACTGGTGGGTTGAAACAAAATCTTGGTCTGGACTTTTACTCTCTGGCCCTGAATTACCCACCTCAAACATTTTTCATAGTACATTTGATTTCTTATGTTGCAGATTTGGGACGAAGCAATAAATTTGTAGCTCCACGATGCAAATTCCCCCAAACGTCTCCCCCTGGTCGTCTCCTTCCTACGCCTTTCTGTGGCCCTGACCCTTAAACTCCCTCTTACACAGCCCCACTTTCCATTACAGTTATTTAGCAGATGCTTTGGATCAGAACAACAAACAATTGAGGGTCACTCACCATCCTGGGAGTGACTGAAGTGCCAATTTCCAAAACTCACTCAGTCCATTCTTTGTTGCGCTTGAAATGAGACCAATGACCTAAAGTCAGGCTTCCTCATGCTTTATTAAAGGGTCACGAAGTCCTTATGTAATCTAACAAAGAACTTTTGTTACATTTCCGGAGTTCACTAAGTCCGTGGAAATTTTCTCAAAAATGTAGGTTATGGACCGAGTGAGTTTTGCAAGTTAGGGGTTAGGAACCTCAAAAATTGGGGTTAAGGGCCTTGTTCAAATGCCCCAATGCTGATTTGATTACTCAGCCAGGCGCTGGAATTTCAGCCACAACCTTCCGGCTGCAGGCCCAGACGGCTAACCTGCTAAGCTACACAGCGCCCTGCCGCGCTCTCCTTTCTGTACCTGCTGGAAAAGGCTGAGCAGCTTCATCTTCCAGCGCTTGTGCCACACTGCTGCGTCTCCTCCCATGTCCACCAGCTCGTCCATCGGCTTCACCGTCTTGATGGCGGTGACCTGAGCCCCAGCACAGGGACGCAGGATTAAACGAAGTATGGAGATTCCGGATTGTCTCTTTACACCTTATGAAAATGTCTCGTGTTGCTTACTTGTATACACTCTGTGTTGCTGGTTAGTTGTTGCTATTTTTGTAATTTACTTCATTTTATTTTAATGTGACCAGTTGAACCGAAACTAATTCCTTGCGGATTGTAACGTATTTAAAAATACTGGTAATGATATACAGTCTAATGAAAGAACATCCTGTTTTTCTACACAAGCCAAGCTCTTTTAAAAGACAAGAGAAATGATTTATGTTATGCTAACTGCCATTGGTGTTCTCCACAAATAAAGGGTTAATTAGCTTTGGGAGACATTATGGCAAATGTCGATATATTGTAATACAAAACAATTTCATTTTTTTTTCTCTCAGTCCACAAGATTAGCGGGATAATGCCATTATAAAGAACATTAATTCTGCATGTATTGAGATGCCGTGCATGGAGCTATTGTCAGAGAATTGAGATACATAATGACCTAGTCAGTCTGGCTGAATGGCCTCATTTTTTCAGCCCGTTCCCATTAGCGAACAACGATAACGGCTACGGCGGTTTCCCCGGAACTCACAGAGAAGACTCTCTCTGGGTATCCCTTGGCCCTCATGTTTGTGTCATGCACCTGTTTCAGAACCATCCAGCCCTCGTCATGCTTCCCATTCTGCCAAAAGATCCAGAGCATTTGCTGGCATCAATAGCATGTAGGCTAACATAGCATAGCGGCTAGCTAACACCTGATAGCCAGTAGCACTGTGGGCATATTAGCATGTGGCCTAGTTCACACCTCATACTGTGAAAAGTTGCATAGGGAGTAAATGACCATGTGGTCCACCTCAAATATCATACACTGCACTGGAGCTATAATACCGTGGAAGCTAGCTAACACCTCACACACTATGGTAAGTACCATTGGTGGTACGTTAGCATAGCGGCTAGCTTTCAACACGCACACTGAGAGGGTCTCTCTCCCTGCGATCAGGATCTGCTATTAAATACGTGTCTCCCTCATGCAAAGATGATGGAACCGTGAGACAGACCCTGTGGCAGAAGCCATTACATCTGGAATATGCGAAATGACATCTTCTTGTGATAGGTGCTCTCTGGATCTTATTAAGGACTCTTATGAGGGTAACAGCAATTCATTAAACACACAGGAGAGCAATCGAGGTTTACTGAACCTATTAAAAAAGGAACGCGATTGTTAAGACATTTCCGAAGGGTCTGAGGGGTAGCGTTGCATGAGTAAAATATATCTAATTAAGCTACATCAGCGTAGGTAATTAGGAATGTGGGGGGAGGGGGGAATTAAGCCTGAAGGAACTGCAGAACAAAGCAGATGGTATATCGGGCTACAAAGATTCAGAGTGTTGGTTTTTTCGCGCAATATACTCATTAGTCAGCAGGGGGCAGGATGGTGAGCTGAGAGGGTCCACTCACCTCCAGGAAGAAGCGTGGACTCTCCGGCATGGTGGTGAGGGCGGCGATGGCGGCCACTGACGGGAAGGCGCACACCAGTACGAACACGCGCCAGCTGTGGAACTGGTAGGCCGAACCCATCTGGAAACTCCAGCCTGCAGGGGGCGGTGTGGAGCATTAAAGAGAATGGAGAAAAATGGGGAATCAAGGGAAATTAAATGTGCGTGTGCAAATTCTCCTATTTTACTCATTTTATTGCACGTCTTTTTGGATGATGCTACAACACAAGTCATGCTGAAAAAAAGCTATTTGAATGGGAAAGACAGAGAAAGGAGAGCAAGAAGAACAGAGAGAGTGAAAGATAAAGTGATGGGAAGACAAAGGCAGAGAGGCGGAGAATCATTGTTATTCAGATCAGATGGAGTATTTCGGTTAAAGAGCCATGGAAACATGAGCTTTGGTAAGAGGGATGGTGTCGGTTGTATAAAAGCAGGCCTGTGGGAGCTGGAGAGTCATACCGTAGTGGGGGATGATGGCCCAGGCCATGGCGGATGCATAGATGCCCCCGATCATCCAGAACATGCAGAGCCAGCTCAAGTGCTCGCCGCGCTTCTCCTGGGCCAAGAACTCCGAGTAGTAGGAGAAGACGATGGGGATGGAGCCACCGATCCTTGGGGGAGAGACACGGACTGGGGGTTATTTATTGATGCATCAGCAAAGCGAGGCCACTTTGAGCACCATCCACCACGCAAGCAGTCTCTCTCCAGATGCTTCTCCTGTGTGGCTCCCCGATGATGGAATGAGCTGCCAAATCACATCCGGCCATCAGACTCTCTCTCCACCTTCACAAAACGCCTCAAGACCCATCTGACCTGCGGACACCTTCGCTAGCCTGATCCTTCTTTATGTTCCCTAAATGCTCTCATTTTGCACCTCTGGTCCATGAACAGTCTTATTAGATTTTTGCTTAGTCGAACTTCTTATTGCGTATCTCCTGGTCCAGAACTGCTAGCACTCATACTGGGCATTCATTGGAAGCTCAGCCTAGTTCAGGGGTGGCGAACCAGATCCAAGGAGAGCTGCTGTGGGTGAGGGATTCTGGGATGGCCTCTCAATCAGCCAATAATAAAGCGGCAGTTCTCAACTCCAGTACTGGTAACCTAAAGTTATTGGCTGATTGAGGTGCCACCCCAAACCCCGCACCCACAGCGACTCGCCATAGATCTGGTTCGCCACCCCTGACCTAGCTGCCGTTATGCATAGTCGACAATCATGATGCCGTATACATTTGTAATATGCCATCTGCTTCATTTGTATGACGCTTTGGACAAGAGCATCTGTTAAATCTGTAAACGTGAACGTAATTTGTTAAGCACCATCTATGGATTCAGTTAAAGTTCATTCTGCGATTTGCGACTCTTTGATATTTCGTTACCACTTTGTGCTGTTAGACAAATACTGTACATGAATCGCTAACCTCAACAGCAGCATTTTTCAACCGGTGTGCCGCGTCACACACACACACTGCCTTACGAAAAGTGTACCATGGCAGAAAACAGGTCAGAAACGCTGGTATGTAGTGTTCATCCACTTGTGTCTCTGTATTTATCGTCCTTGTCTATACACTTCGCATATGCTGTACTGCTGACTCGAAGTGCTGCTAAGTGACATTTCACTGCTCTGTGTGCTCTGACAATAAAGATCCCTACTCTTCTTATCCTCCCTTTCGTCAGCTAATCCCTGTCTCCCCGTCAAGTCTACTTCTACCCCGTACTCGTGGCTACAAGGAAAATGAGTCAACAGGCAAGTGACTCACCTCCTTGCGCTGTGTAGACTTTTGAAAAACACACATCATAGAAATAAATCAGACATGATGAGCTTAACATGGCAGCCAGGGAGAACACAGATATAACAGATCCACATTCAGTTGCGATAGAGTCATAACCTGCCAATATGGACTATATGAATGGTGGCTGCATCATTTACTGTAATGTGACATATGTACATTGAGCTGGTGAGGCACAATGTCAGGTCAGTGTGAATCAATGTTCCAATGGCTTTGATTTTTGAGTAATTTTTTTGTATTATTTTAAATTTTCCTTTGAAATCCAGTTTAGTTTAATTTATTTTCCAATGTGGTTTTATTACTTTTTATTATAAAAAAATATATTTCTATTATGTTTTTATAGCCCGCGACCCAGTAGGACAAGCAGTTTGGAAAATGGATGGATGGATGGATGGATGGACATTTTTATAGATTTTACTTTAAGTTTTAGTAAATTTATTTCTAGGGATAGATTGTATGCGTTAGAGTTATTTTATATGTCTGATCTTGAGAGAATCCTACATGAATACACAGTGCGCGTTACGTACTGATGTCAAAATGAGGAACACATATTCCAGCTGGTAAGCAGATAACTACTTTAGTGAAATAATATTTAAAAAATTATAATGAAAATTATTTGACTTTTTAATTTAATTTCAGTTAGTTTTGGAAGCAATATGTGCAGTTTTTGTTTAATTATAGTTTTTAATTTTAGATTTTTTTCCCGTTTACGGGAATGTATTTTTGTCATTTTGGTGTTCAGTAGCTATAATGGCGCTGGTGTGAATGTGTGTGACCGAGGAGACGCCAGCCTGTTCGCTCACCCGACGCCTGAGAGCAGGCGGCAGAGCAGGAAGGTGCTGTATCCCTGGACGAAAGAGGAGAAGAAGGCGAAGACGCTGTTGATGGAGAGGGATATGAGCAGGCACTGCCGGCGGCCGATGCGGTCGGCCAGCCCCCCCCAGAGGAATGCACCGACCATCATGCCCAGGTACACGATCAGCCCTGTGGGAAGCATGATAAAAAAGCATTTCTCATGAGCTACTTTACAAAATAAACTTAAAACACCGTAATGAGACACCCTTAGCACAACAAATGAAAACATTTGCACAGCCAACAAGATATGAACTAATCTCACCATATACAGTATTCACAATTAAAATGCCTATGCATCCAGCTATCAACGTTAAATCGTTGATAAGCGATATAAAGTAATCAATTCAAACGGCCACATTGAATAAACGTTACTTAGTACAAACATAAATTCTATTTAAAGAGATCTTTTCATAGGTCAATTAGTTTCAAATGCTATGGGTAGACAAGAGAGAATGGGCATCTAGTTTAAAATCACTATCGTTAAAAAGTGGTTTTCATTGGACTGACAATATGCTTGTGCTGCCAGTGGTAGCCAAACAGACATCACTAAAGTGACCAAAGTGTGCGCCGCCCCGTAATGGTGCCTGGCCCGTGATGCCGTTCGCCTGTGATGGCGTTCGCCGTGATGGTGTTCACCCCGTGATGGTGCCTGCCCTGTGATGGTGCCTGCCCCGTAATGGTGTTCGCCCATGATGGCGTTCGCCCCCTGATGGTGTTCGCCCTGTGATAGTGCCTGCCCCGTGATGGAGCCTTCCACGTGATGGCGTTCGCCCCGTGATGGTGCCTGCCCCGTGATGGAGCCTTCCACGTGATGGCGTTCGCCCTGTGATAGTGCCTGCCCCGTGATGGAGCCTTCCACGTGATGGCGTTCGCCCCGTGATGGTGCCTGCCCCGTGATGGAGCCTTCCACGTGATGGCGTTCGCCCTGTGATAGTGCCTGCCCCGTGATGGAGCCTTCCACGTGATGGCGTTCGCCCCGTGATGGTGCCTGCCCC
>JAODJX010000049.1:11391688-11419630 GCA_026776945.1 Isichthys henryi | reverse complement strand
GCCCCGAGTGTGAGCCCTCCCCGTGAGGGCGTTCGCCCCGTGATTGTGCCTGCCCCGTGATGCCGTTCGCCCCGTGATGGTGCCTGCCCCGTGATGCCCTTCGCCCCGTGATGGTGCCTTCCCCGTGATGGCGTTCGCCCCGTGATGGCATTCGCCCCGTGATGGTGCCCGCCCCGTGATGGTGCTTGGCCCGTGATGGCGTTCGCCCCGTGATGGCGCCTTCCCCGTGATGGCGTTCGCCCCGTGATAGTGCCTGCCCTGTGATGGCGTTCGCCCCGTGATGGCGCTCAGCCCGTGATGACATTCACCCCGTGATGATGCCTGCCCCGTGATGGTGCCTGCCCCGTGATGGCGTTCGCCCCGTGATGGCGTTCGCCCCGTGATGGTGCCTGCCACGTGATGCCATTCGCCCCGTGATGGTGCCTTCCCCGTGATGGTGTTCGCCCCGTGACGGCGTACGCCTCGTGATGGTGCTCAGCCCGTGATGCCATTCCAGGGTTATTCTCCTGGCCTCTGAGGTTTGGAATAGACTCCAGGTCTCTGGTGACCCTGTACTGAAGAGGCAATGTCCAGTATATAAGATTTTGATGGGCGATATCTTCAGTATGGGACACGTGGCTGGGGTACACCCTGGATGGGATGCTAGCCCACTGCAGGGCATATACCTGCACACACTCCACGGGTAATTTGGAGACACCAATTAGCCTAACTGCAGGAGGAGAACCAAACGTCACATACACACAGAACAAAGAGAAGAACTCCTAATCCAGGAGGTGTGAGTCAGCATTACAACCGACTGAGCTTCCATGCTGCTTTCTGATTCATCTTAAATGTAGAATTTGATAACAATTTATGGCAGTAATAACTCCTGCTACCATGTAGATAATGAGGTAAATGAATGTTGGTAACACTACTCACGGCCGTGTTCTCAGGAGTTTACAAAAACATTCATAATGCATTATAAAGCATTCATAATGCATAATAAGCATGGCTACAATGTGTTATGCCTTTTGATAAATATTTATAGCCATGTTTGTAATGCTTTATGAATGCATTATAATGCATTATGAATGTGTTTAGAAATCACTAAAAACATGGCCTAAAGTAAAGTGTAATTAGCAGGAACAGGAAGCCGGTCGCAGAATCAGCCCGCTCTGGTGTTCCTGGGGAATGCTGCTTGCACAATGAAAAGGTCAGTAAACTATACAGAGTTCCTGTACCCAGCAGCATGGATGAACTCAGACGCGGGATTCTCTCCCTTTACAGCACCCCCTGCCTGCAGTGCTTTGTGGGACAGTGACGAAATACAGCCAGTGGGCTCAGAACATGCGACCGCGGCAGCGAGCAAAGCCGTGGCCCTGCAGCTATTTTCCGTAGCGTGGCATGAAACCTTGTACAACCAAGCAATGTGGGGGTGGGGTCTGCAGGGGGCTCACACCAGCTGCTGCTAACAGAGCCCGCCTGGTGCCCACCGACACATAGAACCGGTATGATCTCAGGCGTAAGCCGTGCAGTGACACGGAAGCGGGGGTGAAACTTCACAGCCACTCCCGGCTTCCAGTGGCAGTGATCACGCGCCGTAGGTGTTAGATAAGGGGGGGAGGGGTGCAGGAGAGGCAGCTACTGTTTCTAGGCAGGATTTTACGGCTTAAAAAGACACATCCAGTAAAGTTCTAACATCCAATTAAGCTACATTCATGTAGGTCATTATGAGTGCTGATGGGGTTCAACGGGTTTAAAGAAATGTCTGTGTTCAGCTTAACTCCTCATAGCACGAGCCGTGGAGAGATAAGGCGCCATGTGCTTACAGGCGACACAGCGCAAGGGCTATGATGTGACACCTCTGTAGCGCCACCTCCAGGCCAACTAACAGAAGTGCACCCCGTGTCACGTGTCACGTTTCTGCAGCATGCCGGATGAGGACCAACTGTGTGTGGAACCAAATCTCCCAGCAGACTCTGACGGGGGATAACAGTTTGACAGTTTACTCCCTTGGTGAGATACTACGACACACAGTATGGTGATAAATATTCCCTGTGAGCTCAGTGTCATCCCTGTAACCCTGATGGCCTTCCTAACGGACACCATAAAACTCCTTTTCTTACAGTAAGAAGGCTCCCTCTCCATTAATCCCTCCCATTTCTTAGGGTCCGATCACAGTCTCATTTGAATCAAAACAGCAAATTGAGGCAGCCAGGGGCTCCCCCTGCTGGACATGTATTGCACTGTACTTGTTGCCAAGCACCCCCGTCCCTGATGTGCAGTACAGCTCCTCAGCTTGTCACCCTGTTTGTTCAGCAGGATCCAGAGAGCACAGCCTGAATCAATCTACATCCTCTGCAGAGAACCTCAGATGCACCAGCGACAGTGTGCCTGAGTGTACTTTGCGTAGTCCGTGTATTCCAGTCATGTTAAATACGTCTGTCCTAACCATGCCATTCTAGCATTGTGTTTATGGAACAAATACTGGCGTATTATTCTCAAGTCCTCTTGAGAGTACTACAGTGCAAACAAAATGGGGACACTGATGCTGGGGATAAAAGAGAACCGCGATGAATACGACCCGATCAAAATGCTTTTCATGAAGAGACACTACATGTACGACCACAGATTTATTGTTTATTGTGAAAAACGCTCATGTATTTTGGCCTTGGCAGCTTTACAGAACCCTAGACAGTGCAGGGTTGTGCAATCATAGTGCTTGAGTTGGGTGGGCGGGGCATGGGGGAGGGGTGTTGGACCAGCCAGTCTCCCCTTAACCACGGCCACCTCCTCAGTCCCACAGTCTGATTGGAGATGCACACACTTCCCTCACCTCTTTCCCCACCATGATGGTTTGACAGCTGAAGGAGCAGAATTACTCCAGAATTACTCCAGAATTACTCCATTTGAACTGCTTGGAGGATTCCAGTGATTTGCCTTTTCACCCTAAGACTGTACAGTGCATATAAAAGCTAACAAGAGCTTTCTACCATTGATAAGTATCCTGTACAAATGCTTAAAAATAATTTATGCTACTGATCTATGAGTAAGGAAGAGAAATAGAGTGGTACTGCAAGGCATGAGACAATGTTCTCATTTTTGTTGTCGAGCTTATCATGGCGAATCAGATCGCTGGAATCCGAGACACACGGCTAGGGGCCCAGATACATCCTCTGAGTGCTGTAAAAGCACCGGTCCCTCATAGTCAACCCCTCTAACGAAACCCCCACCCCTTCCAAGATCAGAACAAAGCAATGACCGAGCAGCCAATCACGTTGTGTTGCCACGCCCTGCCCCCAAACACCCAGCCAATGGCTGTCTCCTCCACCAGCAGGTGCATGTTATCCCGCAGTCCTGCCAGGGCACGCTGCACTACAAACAGACACAAACACCTGAAGATATTTATTGAATCACTTTGGAGTAGCAGTTTACTATTGAGATTTGAACCTACAAGATACTGTATTGATTTATTTAATGCTATATCAATATTATCTGTTGTACTTACGCATCAGTCATCATGTCACACACACAGTGAAAAAGATACTGTCTCCCCCCATACTGAGGCACGGTCCCCTTTCATTTTCCTGCCATCTACATGCTTTCCCATCACACACATCCCTTCTACACACATAAACACTCTGTTTCTCACTCCATCCAGTTGTTCTCCAGCTAACATCCCCATGGCCCCCACAGGTAGCCTAATCCCTCCGCAAATAAGGTCCAGCTCACTGCAGCTCCTCCACAGCTGCGGCGCCTAAGTGAACGGAGCCCTGCGTTTGGTCCAAGGTCAAAGCGTCCAGCAGAGGTCAGCGCAAGGCCGCCGGAGTACAGCCTGACCAGTGGGGTGCCGTTACTGACTCGCACTCGGCAGAGCTCCACCCTGTGGATTTCATATCCAAAATCATACTGAGGATGCACAAAGAGAACCTACATACATGCAAATTTGAAAAAACACATCCTCTCAAGTGCAACTATGACTATATTACCGGATTCATCCATCCAACAGAAAAGAAAATGAGTCATTTGCTGTTTTCTTCTCGGTTTCCCTTATTGTCATCAGTTACTTTAATAGCATGAATCATATTTTGAATATATAGGCTAGTTTTTTTTTGGTTATTTATTCGTTTTTGGTATTCGTTTGTATGCACATGTGGTATGCCTAGTTTGTATGGAGTATTGGAGCGGAACATTTATTGGGAGTCACTTCCGGTAGGATATAATTTTGAGAGGGAACGGCGAGAAAACAAATTCTTCAGTGTAACGGTGGTAAAGGTGTTATTCTAAGCTGCTGTATGACGTTAATGTTTAAGAATTGTTCTGGAAATGCGTCGTGTTGGAAGTGGTGGAAGGAAATTTAGGAAGTGAAGAATTAGTTCCTTTGGTAATAAGCTGCCAGTGAGGTATGTGATCTAATGTTTGTAATATTTAGCTAATGTAACCTGCTAGTTGGCTATGTAGTATGTTAATTTAGCGACATCTCAATGAGATTAGCATCAGTTTAATTGTTGTTTTATTACCAGTTTTCACGGGATGAATCGAGCAACGATGGAATAAAGGATTTCCTTGTATTTAAAACAAACTTCTTGTCTCCGTATTACCGCGGAGCTACATTAATGCATGTGTTATTTCCTTCTCCATTTCCATTTCCTCCGCACGCTCCGCTCTCCAAACACCACGAAACGCTTCTCCGCGCAAAAGGAAACGCTCAGCGTATTGTTACACTAAACCTAAGCGAGTGAGTGTACAACGGTATGCGCCTGCAATTTGTTTACTGGTCAGACATCTGTTCTGTTATAGTCCTGCTACTATAGCTGGGATGTTATTGGCCTCTAACTTGGGAGAATAAGCTTTAACCGTCCTGCTGATGTAGAGCCCCCTCCCGTAGCGTGGCTGGTGGCATGCACTAGGACCCAGAAGCGCGTGATAACCTGGGCAGGTGTGGGGCACTCCGGCTGTGTTGTATAATGGGGCCGCTGACATCACTGGCAAACAGCCTTGCGGGGGAGAGACTGGGGTAGAGACACAGGCACACCTACACACCCACACAACACACACAGGTGAGCATGCACACACATACAAACACATTAACGAAAAACAGCCTTAAATATAAATGAATCATTCGTGTTGTTTATCACTGAAATGATACATATTTTGTAATCATAAAATAATTATGAAATAACTGAAAGACACAGTATGTACTGCTTACGCACAAAAAATCCCTAATCCATATTCATATATTAAAACGATTTACATTTAGGCATAGAAATAAACCAGTAATATTACTGAATATTTACAATCACAATTTGCATATTATATTGCTGATTGTTGTAAATTTTCAACTCTAGCGCATGTTCACTAATGTATGTACAAGGTTTTTTTTTAACAAATAATGCCACTATATTAAATGTTTAAATTTAAAAGTACGTTTATTTCATGCTAGTGACATTGCAGAGATTATAAAGCAGAAATTAAACACAATCTACCATGTAAAATGACTCAGAAGCTTAATATTCACTCATTCTTCTGTGAAGATTATGATATAAGCACAGATCTCCATGCTATTAACAGGGCTGTAAACCCCCCGGAACCCACCCCACCCCCCACGCCAGAATACGAAGGGGGTAATTATTTAAGTCTCCTGCCACAAGCTCTATTTCACCCTGATGAAGCTGCACCAGGACACGAGCACTAACACCCCTGCGTGTTATTGTGTGACTGTACGACCGACGCTTCCATCACACTGTCAATATGTCGATGGGCTGTTTAGCGCCTTTTATCGGTGATTCATGTCCATGTTAGTGCATCAGTGCTGGGCTGGATCAAACCATTTCCTCGCTTGGGGGGTGACGCACCGTGTTTGCAGGCTTAGAGTTGTCGATAAAGACCTATATGTGCACCTGTTTAATGCCCCCCCTCCCCCACTAAGATTCCAGGCATTCAGTCAGATTTAAACAATCAGCTGACAACGTAGAAGTAGGGTATGTTCTTGAATATGTCTGCCGATGGACAGGCATTAAGCTTTTTCCGACAACTAGAGCATCCCTGCCCATCACATGGGAGTGTAGGACTACAGCTTCTTAACTTCTCTTCATTATGCACAAGTTTTATCTGCATGAATGATTTTGTGGCTTGTTAGTGCTATTAGTGTGACTTTAAAAAGAAATCGTTGCACAGAGACTAGCTGTGTTTTACCAGCCATGATTAACATCGTTAATCTGTTTTGTTTTGCTGGTTTGTCAAGCATTTTCTTTGAATTTAGAGAACTTCCCTTACTACCAAGGACAAACCGTTTGCCTCTGAAGACGTGGACAAACGGCGGCAGAGAGCTTCTTACCCAGCATGCCCTTGTTGGGCTCGGACAGGCACATGTCCTTCTCAGCGCTCGGCAGCACAAACCCCACCACGAAGATTTCCACGCCGTCGGCCATGAGTGCCAGGCCCAGTACGAAGTAGAGAGTCCACTGGAACCGGCCGTGGCCGCACTCCTGCAGGATGGTCTCATACTGCTGCGCCAGTTCTTCCTGATCCTTCCGGCGCTCGCCCGCCGTCTCGCCAAAGTCCCGGAACTGAGCGCCCGCTGGCACCCCGGACCCACCCAGCTGGCCGTCCTCTTTGCCTGAATCTGCCCGAGGGATGCCCTGGTACTCGCCCTCGTAGATCTCGTCATCCTCATCGTGGCCCTCGGTGGAGTCGCTATGGGCACCCTCGTCATCGTTGGCCCGGCTGTCACTACGGTAGTAGCCCCCGTCCTGGCCCTGCACTGGGTAGTCGTCGTCATCATCCTCCTCAAAGCGCGTGTAGGAGCGCTTGGAGTACTCGTCCGACATTCTGTCCATTCCTCGCCCAACCTTCTTCGCCGCCTGCCGCTTCACCTCCTTGGCAATGTCCTTGGCGCCCCGTATGAAGGCAGTTCTGTCCCTGTAGCCGTCATCCATGTTGAAAGACAAGGGTAAACAAAACCTGACCTCTGGTGGTGCCCCTTAGAAACTGCGCTGGCCTTGTCCTAGCGATGCTTCAAAAGCAAACAGGTTTAGTTGTGGTCCTCCCGGTTAGCAGCCAGTGGCTTCAGGACCACGGTCAGCGACTGCTGTTTCAGACCTGGCTCTTGTGGTCAGCACCGGCAGCTTGCCTGGGAATAACAGAAAATGAACCTTGTTAGCTTGGCATTTCCGAAGGCGTTATTAGTCAGGCATGCAGAACCAGCAGAAGGTCCGTTAGTCTGCACACAGAAATGCTAATTGCAATGTGTTAGCGTGACGCTTTTTTTGATATGCTTCTACCCCAGATTGCGGCACTGATAGAAACTGGAAGAAGTACAGTATAAATAAATAAAAGTATAAATAAAACCCTACGCTAGCTAAAAAGTCAACTGTTTCATACTTTAAATCAAACAGACATTAAAAAGGGAATATACAACTGAATGCATTGCTGCCCATTCATACTACACAAAGAATCAAGATGAACCACATCACAGCACTGATGACGCCACATAAAAATTAACAGAGCAAAGCATTTGATACATTTTTAGTGTATTGTAACACATGTAGTTGACATTAAAGATGCCATCAGAACATTATAGTTTTGCACTTAATTACTGAATTCACCAACCTGTCTGAAACGACAGTCTTCAAATGTCACTGTACTAGTATCATCTCCAGGGTATCCAACATCGCTCCCTTGCCTCCAAAAAAGCAGAAACTCCCAGCTCTGTGCACCCCGTGCCCCACTCACGACAGAGCACATCAACGGCAAGCATAAAAAGACCGGAACGGCAGTGACAAAAAACACATTTAATCTCAAAAACATGATAAAATGATGCGTTTACTCAATGGCCTCCTCTACGCAGTTGTGCCCAGCAAACAAATGGATATTGTAAGCAGTGTGGAAGAGAAGACGGATGGTCCGGACACTGTAGTCCCCTGGACCACGATCTGGACATGTCAACCCTGACAGGATAGATGGATTCGCCTCTCAGCTCCCTCTGGTAAACGACGTGCGTTTTATCAATCTGCCGTTTGAGAGTTTTGTTCCCTGCAGTTCTGCTGTTTTTCCTGTTTCAATGCTAGCTGGCGTCTCACTGTGGTGACTGTAAGGGCCAGCGGCATATGGCAGAAGCAGCTTTCGAAGCTGGATGCACCGAGATTCAAATTTACATTGACGTGTGACTGCAATGTCACGGACGCCGCATTAACGTTTACCGTGGCAACGACTTTCGGGGGGTGGGCAGATGGTTAGACGGTGATTCAGTAGTGATGACTTGGCTCATCACCATGGGTACAAGGTCCTCAGTTCTCTCTATTCAAACCATCCATTTTGCCGACTATCAATTACCCAGACGCTCATTAGACAGAGCCTTTACCTTGGGAAATGGATTTAAAACCAAAAGGAAGCACGTTCTGAAGCTTAGGTGATGGTTCTAGCTGCCATTTCATCTGACCTTTGTTCTTTGTGAGTGTTTGTACCACAACTAAACAAACGCACCTTTGTTTTTACCAGCAGATGGGCCTGATCCAGCACAGGCAGAATAGATAGTCATACCATCCATAGCCACTTATCCAGCAGAGGGGGGGACAGCCTTGAACTTATCTCCGGAAGCACAGTACTCAAGGCAGGAGGCGGTGAATGGCTCAGCGGACTAAGTCTTTGTCCCAGTGATCAGAAGGTCACTGGTTCAAGTCCCAGCCTCTGCTGAACAGTCACATGTCAGTGGGCCCTTGCAAAAGGCCCATAACATCCATCTCCAGGGATGCCACAAGTTGGCTGACCCTGCACTGTGACACATAAGGTATGGTGAGGAAGATGGGGGTTGGGCGAAGGGAAGCATTCCAGTGTAACTGCACTGCATCTTCGAATAACTGCAGGGGGCGGAGCACATGAAATAACAGGCAGAGGGAAGACAAGCACAGACTGAGTATGAAACCCAGGACCCTGAAGCTTCAAGGCAACCAACATCATTAGCAGGATAGCTCTGCTGCTTAGATATCAACTACTCATGGGCCAATGGATGTGGGTTCAAGCCCCTAGTTGAGTGATCCTATGGGCTGGTGTGTCTGTAATCAGAAGGTTGTTGGTTCAAATCCCATGGCTGGCAGAGTGATGTCACCAGCAGGCCCTTGAGCGAGGCCCTGGCCCTACTTTCTCAAAATGTTTGTTGCTTTGAATAAAATGCCGTTCACTGCACCACTATGACTCCCCCAAGCCAACACTAAACACATATGACCTACACACATAGATGGAATAAACCAACATCATCATAATAAGATGTTAGAAAACTAAACCAAAAAAAAAAAAAAATTTGCCAACAACCCAGTTTCTGAAACTGAATACTAGCTGAAGATTTAGCTGTAATCTTCAAAGTACAATGAAACAAGCACCATCTGAAAACCCACCCCCTGTGCACACATCATTAACACCAAAACGTGTGTCACCAACCACGCCCACTGGTAACCCCTGCCCGTCTTCATAACTCGTTAGTGCTGCACATTCCAGTCATCTCCACACCTACTGGGCTGCATACCGAAGGCTTAATGCACAACAAGCCATGGGATATATATTTTTAACCACCCGATGCACAGCAGACAAATTTAACTCACATTTGTAGTTAAAGGCATTATTTTCATGTCAAAAATACATTTATTAGTAGAGCTACTTTTTTTGGTCAATAATTAAACATTTCCATTTCGTTTCCCTTAATTTTTAATTGCATTCAATGTCTGGAATTTTAAGCAGTGCTAGCTGGAATTAATGATTATAACCACACATTTATTTTCTGCAGTGATTCGCCTGACTGACACTACATGTGTAGTCACTGAAAATTAAATCGACACCCTTCTGACCAATCAGAATTCAACAGTGCTGTGGTATAATATTAGTTTAACTCAGGGTAATGCTATCAGTCATACTTTATTTAGCGGGGTTCTTGCCCTGAGCTCCCAGATGTCCTTTAATAGCAGCAAGGCTAACGCTAAGGTTAATGGGCCGCACAGGCTCGGCCTAATAGCTGGTGACCAATAAGGTATGGTGAGCAAGATGGGGGCCAATGAATAGGAGATATCCTGTCCCTCCCCCCCGCCACTGGCCCCACCCTCCCAGCCAAACACATCTGATCCAGCTGGCTGGACCTTGTCTGTGTGCTCAGAGAAGGGCAGGGAGCTATTTCATGTTTATATCAAATATAAATATATCTTGGAATTAAAATACAAAAACAATCATATGAGAAATCAAAAAATCAGACCCAGACACATATTTAATGTAAAGAGATTTAAAATCTCGTCACTGTGTTCTTCCTGTTACCCCCTGTAAACCTTTCTAACAGTAACACTTCCGCAAAATATGTGAAGAGATTTTTTCACGATTCAGGGCCAGGTGCCAAGCGTAGTGCTAAAAGTGAACGAGTAAAAAGACAGCATCCATGCAGGTGGCCCAGGGACCTGAGGAAAAGGCAAAAAGGGGCAGCTGAGTTGGCAGAGGTCTTGTTGGGAGTTTCTGAAGGATTTCAACGGAATAAAATAGCTCCACTAATAGAGACACATTGACAGCGAACAGACGGAGATCTGAGGGTGTTTCAGTCCAGATTTTAAACCCATAAGATGGACAGCATTAGGACCACAACATCGCTGATCGATATGCCATCAGATGTTAGATTAGAATAGATTGATAAATGGATAGATGAATAGATGGATGGATGGATGGATGGAGACTTTACTGACCCCAAAGGAAACTTAGGACTCAGGAAATTCTGGAAATTTCATTACTCAGCCGTATAAGGGCTGCTACCAACATCAGTGTCACCTACCCGTCCATGCAGTTTCATTGACATGTACACATGTGACTCTCCACTCCACTCGAACAAGCTGCCCCCGTCGGCTGATGACTCACACGGTTGTGCTCATGCATGCTGGGTGCGAACCGAACAGATGTTTTGCTCTCTGCTTCCCATTAAGCTATCAAGGTCAGAGAGTGTAAGGTCGGGTTACTGAACAGAACAGACATGGGAAAGAAGAAAATACAAAAACAGGATATTCCGTATTTGAAATCTATTATCCATCCATCCATCCATCCATCCATCCATCCATCTTCTAATTTAGAGGGTCACCGGGGAGCTGAAGCCTACTTCAAGAAGCACTGGGCACAAAGCAGGCGACACCCTCGATGGGACGCATATACACACACATACACAATCACATCATCACATGATGGCAATCTACAGACACCATTTCAGCCCATCAAATGAACATGAGCTGTGGGAGGAAAAGGGAGCATCCACAGACAGTACATGCGAATTCCAGAAAGAGAGCCAGGGGTATGATTCATGGACCTCGAACCCTGGATGGGATTAATATATAACTGTTAGGCATATTATGTAATGAACAGCTATTTAGAGCAGGGTTTTAACATCACAGGGGATCAGAGAACCTCCAAAACGGATATGTAACTGCCCATAAATAAAGATATTATGCAATAAACTGTCACTTATTTACAGGAGACTGGTTTGTCTTGTCCTTTTACATCTGATTTATTTAGCAGAAGCTATTATGCAAAGTGATGCCTGTTGTTGAGGATGCCGGGTCAGACGGTCCCTGGAGCAATGGAGGGGGCTAAGAGCCTCCCTCGAGGACTAGACAGCGACATCACCCTGCCGACTCTGGGATTTGAGCCAGTGACCTTCCGATCTCAGGCACAGTGTCTGCAGAGCAACACACTTAAACAATAACAATACCGTTGCTTATCTGCTTGGAATGAGCTGCCCTGCTCTGGATAAACATTTCCATCAAAGTCGAGTCTCTGGTCCACCTGGAGCTTCCATCATGGGGAGTAAAGAGAAAATAAGGGGGGAGGAATTGCAGAGAGAAAAGAAAAAAAAAAAGATTGAGAAGGGGAGAAGGAGCTGGTGACAGAGAGCGATAAGGCAGGGAGACAGAGACAAAAGAATGAGAGACAGACCAAAAGAGGAGCGAAATAACAGACAGAGAAGAGAATGAGAGCAACGTGAAGGAGACGAAAAACTAAAGAAAAAACCATGGATCAGCAAGAGTAACAAAGGAGAGAAGAACGAACGAGATCGACAGAGACAGAGACGCAGAGGCCATAGATGATGTTCTCACTCTCTCCATCTCTTTGCCGCCATGACGGCGTGCTCCTGCCGGTGGGGGGGGACCGCCGGTCGGCAGATGTGAGAGAGCCTCTATTTTTAGGCTAAAGAGCTGTGGCGCTTCTGACGCATTTTTTTTTTTTTGGATGAAAAAGGAGGAGGGGCTTGCGTGCGACGGCGCACCAGCGTCTGGATGTGAGCCCTGACGTCAGCGGCCAGTTTGCACACATGGAGTGGTCTCCCATTGCTAGATGTGATGCTAAAAGACCCAAATTCACAGCCTCCGCTGAAACCCTGAAGAGATCGATGCCTTTGAAGAAGGAAGCAAAACTCAGATCTGTCTTCAAGAGCTGACAGAGCAGTGATGCAACAAGAACACGACAACAGACACTAGCTAAACAAAACTGTATACATTTTAATGGTACAGAGGTAAACCATTTGGGGTCTGAGCTCACAGAAAATCCAGGTATCACATGAGCAATCAGTACCAGCTGCCCCATACTGAAAGACGAATCATGCGTTACTACAGTATAGTTAGTGCAAACGCAAAACTCTCAATTGACTGGCAGTTTTTGCGGCTCCAGTGAGTTGTGTAATACATCCAGGATGTAAAGTTGCTGGGAAAATCAATAGGAAGAGTACTGACAACCTTGGTTACTGGGGTACTGCAGCAACTAGAAGAAAAGTTTCTCATCTGGCTGAGACATCAACTTAACGTCTCCGCATTTGTGACAGATCTTTTGTCTTATATCTCACAGGATTTGAGCCTCGTCTCCTGTTACATGGCACATACCAAAATCAATATCGCCCTATAAAGAAAGTTAAGATCCGTTTCAATTGATACACACACAAACACAGAAGAACTCTTCACAGACAATCAAATCCATTTTAATGTATTCATATCTGGCCAAAACTGTTCCAGGGCATTTACCAGACGCGCAACTACCTACCCGACGCGCATGACATACAGACTGCAATCAATCCAGAATTTACACCTGCCTTTAATGGCATATCTCAAGAATAAGCTATGGGTTTAGAAAAGTGTTTTTCAAAGTGTGGGTAAAGTTACAGTGTTCTGATGAAAATCCTTTGGAGATCCGGTTGTTTGGACCTTGAGATACAAGATAGAAGTGAAGATATGTAGAATCCCTCAAAGGGAATGCATTTAATTTCAAATTAATATGTTTGTCCATCCTTCAACACCCAGCTAGTGTGTAACTCAGCTGGTTTGGCCTCTGGGCCTGTGATCAGAAGGTTGCTTGTTTGAATCCCTGCACCCCAAGCTTCGCTCTTCGTGAATATGTGTGTGTGTGTGTGTGTGCCTCAAAGGACAGCATCATGGGATATGTGAAAATAAGCATTCCAATATACCTATACAAGTGGCAAATAAAGCAACATTTTGTTGGAGAAAGAGAGGAGGGGCTCAGTCAGCACCTGGAGACCAGGGCTGACAGTCAGCTTGGTGGTACTTGCTGTCCCAGGTCCTGCTGGGAGGGTCACAAGCAAAGACCTCAGCAGGAAGAAGTGCTCCTGTAAGTCAACTTCGATACGTCAGCTTCGATATGTCAGCTTCGATACGTCAGCTTCGATACGTCAGCACAAAAGCAGGCTGCTGCAACACAGACAACCCATGTGGTAAAAATAAAAGAGGCCGGTGACAGCGTGACCCGCAGATGAGAGGCGCTCATGAGCGTAAATGAAGGACCCATGTGTCCGGTAATGGTGTCCCGAAGGGGTCCGCACATCCTCCCGCCAGCTAGAGGCCACGCTCCTCGCTCTCTTTCTAATTATGAATCCATGCCGTCCGCCAGACACCCCCCCCCCCCCCCCCCGATTAACACGATTTCTGCTCCCTGCTGCTCTTGGCTGAAAAACATTTGCGTTTGTCTCCTTTGGCCCAAAACCAAGGCAATGATGTAGTTTGCTGGGCAAGAAATGGGGGGTGGACAAAGTCCTTTTAAGACTGGGACGGGTGGCTAGTGAATGCAGCAAACGCAGAGGCAGTCGCACAGGCAATGGGGTGGGGGTGGGGGGCGTGGGTCGGGCCTGCGTCATTTGATCTTTGCGCCAGGTGATGGAGTGGCCTTTCTGGAAGGCGAGGCAGAACAGGTGGCCACAGCGCCTCGGTGTTTAGAGTACAAAGGGGAACGGAGTCGTGAAATGATTTGGGAGCTACTGATTGGCCGATCGATCGGTACACTTATAGTGAGCAAATATTTGCAACCGGACTGAATGCAGGATTGCGGTTGGAGGATTGTATGGGGCTCAGGTCACTTGGTAATGTCAAAAAAAGGCTCCAGGGCCCCCTGTGACCCTGACAAGGGTAAGCAGCTAGAAGATAGATGGATGGATGGATGGATGGATGGATGGATGGATGGATGGATGGATGGATGGATGGATGGATGGATGGATGGATGGAAACTCTCTGGTGCCAGCTTTTACTGTCAAATTGAGTACAAGATTTTACAAACTCAATTTGATTACTTAATGTCTTTTTATGGTTTTGCTGGAAATATGTCCTCATTTTGATGCTTTGCCTAGTGTCATTAGTTGTGTTGGTTGGCTGCTTTTGTGAAAGACCTATGAATTCATCACATATCATCAACATATGGCCAAAGCTGTCTCCTACCTGCATGTGACTAATCTGCTGTTAGCGTTTCCCAAGAGCCAGACAGCTTGATGGCACGAGACCACACAACATGCTGCGATCATTATATATTTTAATCCCTATCGAAATCCTCCCTGACTCTCCAGTGTTGCTGAAGCCGACGTCCAAGCCAACTATGTCTGATGCCAATTTGCTCTTATTATTTTGTCATCAGCACCTTATCTGGTGATGATTGGCAGCGACCAGAAAGCAAATGGCTAATCCAGCCAATAATGAGACTGTGAGTCGAGCTGAGAGATTAGGATCCCAGAGAACAGGATGTGCGTTCAAAGGTCTATTTAACTTCATTAACATGTGACCTCTTACACAAACACACAATACAGTATAAAAATCATCCACCAATGCTTATACATTTCCAAATTTTGTGTAATAAAATACTCAGTAACTATACCTCATTATATGGACATATCATTAATATACACTGACCAGACGTAATATAAAAACATTAGCAGTAGATCCTGGAAGTTGTGAGGTGAGGCCTCCATGGATCAGACTATTTTGTCCAGAACAACCCACAGATGCTCAATCGGATTAAGATCTGGGGAATCTGGAGGCCAAGTCAACACCTCAAACCACACTGTACTGTACTAGTGTTCCTCAAACCATTCCTGAACAATTTCTGCAGTGTGGCAGGAAACATTACCTTGCAGAAAGAGGCCATTGGGAAATACCCCTGCCATGAAGGGGGGTACTTGGTCTGCAAGTTTAGGTAGGGGGTAACATCCACATGAATGCCAGGCTCCAAGGTTTCCCAGCAGAACACTGCCCACAGCATGACACTGCCTCCACTGGCTTCCCAAAGTGCATCCTGATGCCATCTCTTCCCCAGGTAAATACGCCCATTTTTCCTACTTCCAACACATCAACTTGAAGAACTCACTGTTCACTTGTCTAATATATAAGGGCACCCTTGACAGGTGCCATTTTAACAAGATAGTCAATGTTATTCACTTTACCTCTCAGTGGATTTAATGTTACGGCTGATTGGTATGGAGATATTTATTGATTTCTGTATTGCCGGGTTTTTGGGTATTCTGGGGTACCTTGGAAACCAGCAGCTACAGTCTGTCATAGAAAGAATTTCTCTCCATTTTCTAATCACTTTGGTACAGGTGTCAGTGTAGATAAAACCCTCCTCCCCCACCCCAGTCCCTGAGCGTCTCCCCTGGTGGCGTCTCCCCTGACAGCATCACCGGTCAGTTCGTTTTCTCGGCCATCAGCTCCCATTATGCAAATATTTAATTGCTTTTCAAGGACCAATATTGTGTTATTAGTTCGATAACAAAATATGACAGCAAAAGACTGCTGTCAGGTTCCCATAGCAACACCATTCTCAGACATCAACAGATTTTTTTTAGTTATGGATTTTTCCACAGGAGAAGCATAAAGAGCTGGTGTGCGTAAAGGTAATTAAATATTTATCTTCCGTTGTATTTTTGTTCTTAAAACGTTAGCTGAAATACTATGTAACAATTACAGCAATTTCACCTTGCTCACTATATTAGCTGGAGGCTCAATAAACCTACCAATTATCTCCATAACAGGTTAATTATGAACATTGTTGCTTATACATCTCTGGGCAGCAGAAATGGTAACTGTGTTGGGAATCAGTGGTAGGCAAGAAACAGAAGAACCTAACAAAAGACTAGACGTGAAGCAGAGGTACTTTGGCTTCCTTCCTACTTGGAATGGTGTCTTGAACTGGGCATAATGGGATTATAGACCATGGCTGTATATAATACCAAGACGACAAAGATCATACTTGTGGTGTTGGCAAGAGAATTCTTGTTAACCCACCCCAAGAATGAACTTGAGAGGCAATGAATCATAGGATTGTTCTTGAATCTTTGGTATTTGGTATTGGCGGCGATAACTTCTGGGTATTTTTACTGTCCTCCGTACTTCTGTTCTGGAGTATTGGAACTGTACCTCAACAATGGAAGGTGGCGTCAAACGGGTACATGAGAACACAAGAATGGTCTGGTGCGCAAGCTGACAAAGACCCTTCATGAGGAAAAGTCTGCAGTTCTTTGGAGATGATGGAGACCAAAGTCTGTGGTGCCATCCAGAGCTTCCATAAAGGCTCATTGCTGACCGCGGAGGCTATATAGTAGATTGTGTTCAACTTGATGCTAGTGCTCTTGTAACTGCTCTTTGGTTTGTTCCGCAGTGTGTGTGGGGACACTGTCACCTTGGGACATGGGAACATTATAAGGGAAGAATGTTTGCACTGTAGGGTCTATCTCGTGCTGCAAATGGCCTCATATCCCTTAGCTAATACACAACGTGCAGAGCAAATGTCTAACGACTCCCGCAAGATGCCTATTCATACCGTTACGGTTCCCCTGCCTAGTTTCTACAGTTTGTGTAGCTTTGTGGTGATCAGCAGTTTTCCCAGTCAGCGTCCATCGATCCCTTTTGGGGAGCTTCAACATCAACCTGCTGCTCTTCTTTGCCAATGCAATACCCCCATGTTTGGCAGATGCAATCATGATTTTTCAGACTCTTCCCCTTTGTACGTTAAATTATTTTAAAGTTCTACGGACCAATGCACCGACAACTCTTTGGTATATTGGGAACACTGTCCTTTTCATTGCCTCATGTTGCTTATTGTCCAGTTTCAATATTATCTGACAAATACTCATAATGGGCATTAAAATGAACATGAGTCACATTTCTAATTATTTCTAGTTGATTTAGCTATTTATAAGTTTTCTCAAAGTCCTTGTTTCATATGGGGTTTCCAGCTCAGGGAGAAATTTACTTTGAAAAAGGTAATGTTATCTCAGACAATTTTAAATGTATGACCTGTCCTGGTATTATATAAAAATCTGAACTCCTTTGGGGTGAGGATCGAATAACGGAAATTGTGGGTTGTACGGTTTACAGGTTTTGTATAAAATGATTTCATTTCACTTTTATGCACAATGACATGGTTCATCCTGCAGCAGATTTTGCATCCCTGCTTCACTGTTCAGACGATGATCAAAGCTCTCAGATGACACCTGCATTTCAAACATCACATATATTTCTACTTCTTTTTAAGGCCTGCAAAAATAGACCACTGGAATTTTAATGTGAGTTAACATTCAGTGTTTAGTGATTAATTGTCATTGTTGACACACCACAGCACACAGTGCACAACAAGGAAATGTGTTCTCTGCATTTAACTCATATGTACCAATGTGACATAGCAGGGGGCAGCTAATTCAGCACCCGGGGAGCAGTGCTTTGGGGCAGTACCTTCCTCAGGGTACCTCAGTGGTACCTTGCTGGTCTGGGATTCGAACCTGAAATCTTTCAATTACAAGTGCGCTTCCCTAATCATTAAGCCACCACTGCCCACAAGACAGTCCTCCCAGTGGAATGGGGGAGACGGGGGGTCCAAAGTATGGCAAAAAGCCACTAACATGTTCTTTAGAATCTGTCTGATCCCAAAAAATCAAGGTGCCTTTTAACAGACCAAAAATACGACTAAGACCCCCTTTGTTTTCATAGCAATTTATGGTGGCCATTGTTTGGGCCTTCAAAACTGATCTCCCATCCTTGCCACCCAACAGGGCAGAGTCCTACCACAGCACAACGTCCCCCTCACTTGGAAAAATGCCTCTTTATCAAGATGGCCCAGGTCCAACTGAGAGGAAAACAACCACAAAGGCGGCTGAGTGGCAGCTATTATAAGGCGAGAGCAGAGGAGCTGGAGATAACGAGGGTCTGATCACCTTGGTGAAATGCTACGAACAGCCATAAGAGTACCAAGGACAGGCAGCATCGAACGAAGCTCTGCCATGTGCACGGTTACATGTGAATGCAGATGTCAGGGAGGTGGCCAAACCACTCCCTCACTTCTCAGCCAATCAGGAGCCACAGCATCATCCTACTGTGTGATGGCAGAACTTGGATGGATTCATTAATATTTTATGGGAAAAGCCTATTTAATTAAAAGGCTGAAGTTACAACCACAAACCTCGCCAGGCCTGCAGCAGGCTGCTACAGTAAGCAGAAAATAAGCAGATGTAACCCTACTAATTATGTGGTACGTAGCTCATGTTAGGGCTTATGAGACCGGCCGCATAAAACCGCTAATCTCTGAGAATACCGTCCCAGTCCAACGTGCTGGGATAGTGGCAGCGGCTGTGAGTCTTAAGGGTTAAACTATGAGCAGAGAGGCTGTGACGTTTCCTGCATCTCGAGGGACTCCTTCCAAACACGAGAAGGGGGCGGGGGAGGGGGACAGGAGGGACTGGAACAGATTGGGCAATTAGCTGGCAGCTGAGGAAGCCCATTAGCTTGGCAGCGGAGTTGACGCACCAGAGCCCCTCCCACACAGCGTCGCTGTGAGGGCCAACCATGAGTGGCCGAGGTGAACTCTGCGCCGTCGAGCTCCTCAGCAGGCTGCGATGTATGCATAACCTAATATAAAGGGCAACACCCTCAAAGCATCATGGTCTGCGGTTCCGCATAGAAAAAACCCCTCTCTCAGATATTTCTCTGCATATTTCAGGTGCTCTTAATTGCTCTAGTCTCAGGCATACTTGTACATTTCCATAATAAACATCTTTCTCTCACCTGTGCGTATAATATGCCTTGTAGGAAACCGTAGGTGTGCAACACAGGCTAAAAACGGACCTATGGCCGTCCCGTAGAGAGTCTCCCAGCATACAATAGATGTATAAAACAGGCAAACATGTGAAGAATGGAATACATGACTGCAAATCCACAGACGTGGTCCACAGGAGAGCCATCAGATGAAATGGGCCCCAGTACGGACCTGGGGGGGGTGGAGGAGTGAGAGGCAGGAAACATCAGGAAATATTCGTTTCGGTTGGAAACCCTCAGGCAGACAGAGAGAAAACACTGCCATAGCGAAACCAGAGACAGAGATAGAAAATCGTATAAATAAAAAACAATAAATAACTGAGGGTATAATTGACAGGAAGGGGTTGCTGTGCCAACAGGAAATGAGGCCCAATGTCGCCTCCCTGACATGAGGCGCAGCTTTCTTCTGTGCTCCCTGGGAACCCATCTGTGTTTAACCAAAAAAAGCTGCATTTTTATTGCGATATTGCATGCAGGCCCTCGCAGCCCTGACCAGGCACCTGGCGTGTTTTACACGACACGTTTCAACCCTCTGGGCCTCTCAGGTCTTAGGCTCCATGGGGGCTGTTTGCAACCCGCTAGGAGGAAGATGAATATGGAGAGTCACCTGAGCACGGCAATGCATGCCAAGGAGCATGGGTGTCTTTTGGATGCATGCTGGGAGGGTATTTCTGGACCCATTAGAAATCTGCCATTGCGGTTTAAAAAGAGGCTCCACAGCTCTACGGACCAGAGAGGAGCATCAAGTCAGCTGTACAGGAGAGTAGCCACCACAGTGGGGAGGCTGCAAGGAAGACACCTGTCAGCCATTACATATCCATCTGCTGAAACCGCCTGGGCTATGCAGGGTCGGGGGGGCTGGAGCTCATCATGAAGCCTATGGGCACAAGGCAGGGAACAACTGAGAATGGGGTGCCAACCCCTCATAAGGCACAGGCACACATCTACGGACAACTTATTAGCTAAGATAAGATGAGATGAGATAAGATAAGATAAGCCAAGATACGATAAGATAAGATAAGATAAGATAAGATAAGATAAGATAAGATAGGATAAGATAGCCTTTATTAGTCCCACAGGTGGGAAATTTGCATTTTACAGCAGCAAAGTGAACAGTGCAACAGAAATAAGCAGAATGCAGAAAGTCCTTAAGCAATAGCAGTAATATCAAACAATAGAAAATAAAAAATTTAATTCAATATATACAATATGATCAAGGACAACCGGTTCTGCTACTGCAGGTGTCTGCAAACCCAACTGCAAGCAGAAATGTTCAGGTGCTCATATCGGCATTAGAACATGACAAGTGCATTATAACCAGTTAACTCCAGTTAACCTTAACCCTGTACTCCAGAAATCCTAAGATAACACAGAGAACTAAGACAGAGATGGTGACAGTGCTAACCACTGCACCACACTGCCATCGAGGCCACTACATATTTTTACACATAAAGAATTAGTGTTACACAAGATATACACATGAGAGTAGCTAAAGCTGGAAGATAGATATAGTGTAAATGTTTGATGAGTTGGACTTTTAAGGAAAAGATCAAGAATAGTCCAGCTGTAGGAATTCTCTGTAAACTGTATATCAATAAACACCCAGCAGCATAAATCAGCAGTTTTAAAATCCAACATCTCCAATCCTCTTACTCGGGAGACCCTGCTCATCTGCCTCTATCCTTTTGTCCGGAAGGTGAGTTACTGGAGTAACCACTACATCAGCTTTTTGCAGATGTGGGAACGGCACCCAAGCCACAGCTTTTCACAAATGTAGGAACAGCACCCAAGCCACAGCTTTTTGCAGATGCGGGAACAGCACCCAAGCCACAGCTTTTCACAAATGTGGGAACGGCACCCAAGCCACAGCTTTTTACAGATGCGGGAGCGGCACCCAAGCCACAGCTTTTTACAGATGCGGCAGCAGCACCCAAGCCACAGCTTTTTACAGATGCGGGAGCGGCACCCAAGCCATAGCTTTTTGCAGATGCGGGAACGGCACCCAAGCCACAGATTTTTGCAGATGCGGGAACGGCACCCAAGCCACAGCTTTTCACAAATGTAGGAACAGCACCCAAGCCACAGCTTTTTGCAGATGCGGGAACAGCACCCAAGCCACAGCTTTTAATAAATGTGGGAATGGCACCCAATCCACAGCTTTTTACAGATGCGGCAGCAGCACCCAAGCCACAGCTTTTTACAGATGCGGGAGCGGCACCCAAGCCACAGCTTTTTGCAGATGCGGGAACGGCACCCAAGCCACATATTTTTACAGATGCGGGAGCGGCACCCAAGCCACAGCTTTTTGCAGATGCGGGAACGGCACCCAAGCCACAGATTTTTGCAGATGCGGGAACGGCACCAAAGCCACAGCTTTTTACAGATGCGGGAACGGCACCCAGGCCACAGCTTTTTACAGATGCGGGAGCGGCACCCAAGCCACAGCTTTTTACAGATGCGGGAGCGGCACCCAAGCCACAGCTTTTTACAGATGCGGGAACGGCACCCAAGCCACAGCTTTTTACAGATGCGGGAGCAGAACCCAAGCTAAAGCTTTTTACAGAGCGGGAGCAGCACCCAAGCTAAAGCAGATATAGTCAAGAGTTTTCAGGTCTTCTTTTCTTCATCAGGTGAAGCACTACATCACTGACCCCATATAAAAGTGGGAAAAGATAGAGAGAAAGAAGGAGAAGATCAGGTGAAGCACTACATCTACAGCCTGAAAAGCGCGTGATTCCTGTACTTGCACCAATCGGGTGTCACAGAGCATAGGGGGAGAGCTGGGATATTTGTAGGACCATTTGTAGGGATATTTGTATGATGGCCATTTGACAGCGTTTAGTAAAATTGGGGAAGTGACTAAGTAACTATAAGGCCCTGCCGATCCATCCTCTGGAAGGGTTCCTACCAGTACTGCTGCAAACAATTAGCCTGATGCTAAATGCCTAGATGCTGTGCCACTATATGCCGAGCTATGAAGCAGGAAAAGCCATATTTGTCTGGGTCCTGCAGCCAGAGCGATTCTAGGATTTGATCCTTAGATCGGCTCAGCCACTTGCAGAATTATTGGGTCATTTTTCAGGGGTCGGGGAGAAAATATAAATACAGTCCAGACCAATCTATGATCACCAGTAAGTGTTCCCAGTCAAGGGCGACTCCACGCTGTCTCCAGCTGCCCTCAAAATAACTTGAGCATAATTAGGAGAACATGGCATTTCTCTGTTGTTGTGACTCCATTTCATTCCTGAAATATACATTTCTAACCCCCCCCCGCCCCCCCCACTGAAAACAAGTGTATAACAATGTCTGTTATGACTTTGTTTACCCTAGCCAACAGTGTATAGGGCCACAAATTACCATTTGCCTCCTCGCATCACTCCTGGGTGACACTAAGGGTTCAATCAGGCGCAGAGTGATGCAGAACAAAGGCAGTGAGTGACTCATCATCCAATTTGCCGCCTTAATCATGCATACCTCTCAACAGATCTGGACTTGAAGGGTTGCCATGGCGAAGAATTGAACACTCAGAAAAATCATTTTAATAATTACCAAGCTCAGGGAAATGGAACTTTTTTTGTCTTTAACTGGTTTTGTAACTTAAGAGCTTGATTGCTGTATTATGCATTTAAATAATACATTTTGTGCTTTTGCTTCTACTCATATCAACATTCCTGTTAAGATACGTCATGCTTGCAGGGACAGTGAATGTTACCACAATAACTCATGCAAACTCTCGCAAAAAAGGCAACTACTCTAGTTAACTCTCAATAAAAGTGTGTGTGCTAAAGTAGCTATAAAAAAAAAATGTTTAGCTATTAATTCTATGGTTAGTGCTGAGATCCAGGAGTCACTACAAGATTATGATAAGGGGGGTAAATCTTTAGCTCAGTGAATGAGAACACATTGTTTAAACTAAGTAGTGTACATTTATTTGGAGGGAGGACACTAAAAGACATTTTAGTAGGGCTAAAGCCCTGCTGTGATCTCACAGGTTGGGGATTCAGTTTTTTCTTTGGTTCTGCATGTGTAGAGATTGCATGACCTCCCTGTTGCGTGGATATACTGGAATCTCCAGTTTCCCCATAATGTGTGACTGTGTGTGTGACTGTGTGTGTGACTGTGTGCCCTCTGATTGGCTGGCATCCCATCCAGGGTATCCCCTGCTTGGTGCCCTCTGCTTCCAGGAACAGGCTCACCCTGGATTGCATGATCAGTCCTGGGAAATTGGATGGATGTGCCTGACACATTTAGCGCACATAAACAGCTGGGTTAGCATTAGCAGAAGACAGAGAAAGAATGAAGTAGGAGCTGTCAGGCATATGAGCAATGTGGAAACTGCACACTGCCCCTGATATAAGGAAGAGGAACCCAAAAATACAGAAGCAGCGTCCTCAGAGTCCCAGTCCCTCCCAGGGTGTCGCATAAAGTTACATTGACTCTATTGCTGGGATTGAGGCAACTGTGATTATAATTCTGACACACTACCGCTCTGGAATGCAAGACAGCACCTTGCGCAGGCAGAGATACACCAACCCCAATGACATCATCTCCTTGGTGAGCTTTTTTAGCTTGTTCCTTATTAGCTAGGGGTATCGTCTCTTTGCTGACCCCTAAGGGCATTTTCATGTAGTAGCTGCTTGAGAGGGATGCTCGCTCTGCACAAAGTATCCAGATGGTCCGAATCCCCAGCTCCACACCCGCACTGCTAGTGCATGCCGGAGGGCTACAGCTCACCTTGACATCAGCGTCTGTTATGTCGGTTTGCTCTGTGCCTAATTTAAAAGGGCATGTTAGGGGGAGGTGGCGGGGATGAGGATGTGGTGGGGATGAGGATGTGGCGGAGATGAGGAGGTGGCGGGGATGAGGGTGTGGTGGAGATGAGGATGTGGCGGGGATGAGGATGTAGCGGGGATGAGGATGTGGTGGAGATGAGGAGGTGGCGGGGATGAGGATGTGGTGGAGATGAGGATGTGGCGGGGATGAGGATGTGGCGGGGATGAGGATGTGGCGGGGATGAGGATGTGGCGGGGATGAGGATGCCCCTGAGCGTCCCTGTGACCCATTGAGCCCCAAACTCCATGCTGAACCTGCGTCACTGAGCTGGCATGGGGTGGGGGAGGTGGTGCAGGGGATAAAGCACCCTCCCAATAACATATTTGGGAAGTTAATATCCCTGGAAATACTCTTCCCAGAACATTCCAGAAAAACAGGTACCCTGTTCCTGCACCACAAAAACATGGCATCCAGCAGGTCTAAGTAACTCCATCCTGCATCCTCCCTTAATATGATGCATCTGAATTCTGTGCTGCCCAGCTTAGGTTCAAGCATCCCCTTCCCAACCATGTACTGGATAAGAGGCTTGGATGGATGGATGGATGGATGGATGTGGACATTCACAGTTATGCTACACTGAAGGTTCTCTCACTGTTGGTTTTTGAACTGGGCATAGATACCCTGACAGAATCGGGGGCCAAGTACTTGACAGGGGGCCCCTGAAACGGAAAACAGCACATACAATGCTGTTCATAAAGCGCTTATCACACACTGCTGGATCAGAACAATCCTAGAATCAACTGCACTTAGCCCTGTCTGAGCTCTAGAGGGACAAGGCAACTGAGCGCTTAATTGGGCATGTCAGCAGCTTCCTAACAGTGATCTATCAAAGGCAGCACAAATGAGAATTTCAGCCTCAGAGTTCCTTAGATCCTGTAAAAAGGTAATAAAAGGTCTCACAGAATTAAAAGATAATGGAGGTACACTACAGTATAATTGCAAAATTTCAATAACGGATTTATAGAAAGTGACTCCATTGAAATCTCATACATCAATCATCATGTTTATGGTTACTAGAAGAAACATTAAACGATGATTTTCGTGTTTCCTGACTTGTGGATCAGTGTTTCACATCCTCATCATCTAGGCCATTTCTGACATTCTTGGAATGCCAAGAACGAGTAAACCTGACTAACAGATCTTTACAACCTCAGCAGAAAACTCAGGCCAGAACGTCCTTTACTTTATTCCCCATAAACACAAATGTCCTTTTAGTGATAGCAAACGCTGAAACACGGAGGCACCAAACACTTTCCAAGGCCTGTGCGATAGAATTCCGGTTGTAAATTGCTCAATGCTCGCTCATGATGAAAAAGATGAACTCAAAAGCATTTGGGGTGAAATTTGCCTTCTGGACAGACACGGCTGATGGCTATTCACTGTTTAATATATCATGAACCCAAGCAATATCCAAGACACATGCATATTTAATTAGTTCTTTTGCTACTTCAGTGTCCTTCTACAAGAAGGTCACTCAGAAAGGTTATGTAGGCTGACTTAGGTTCCGAAATGCTCAACAGCCTGAAAGGAGCGCAGGCCAATCAGAGCAATGAGTCTCACAGTGTTACTGATACATGAAACATGTGCTAGCTGAGCATGAACAACTGGCTATTTTTGCATGTAACACAGATCAAACATGGGTTGCCTATGTCATACCAGAAGGACATCAATAAGATGTCACTGACTGTCACAGCCGGGCGAGTCAGCAGAAAGCTGGCTGAAGGTGCAAAGTGAGATGTGTTTGTCAAATTCTTCTATTTTCCACATCCTCGCAAAAAACACAATTATCTCTCAGGGCTGCATGGTTGTAATGGTAGCAGGTCTCTGGGGGTGACACCTCAATGCATTTAGAGCTCATTGCACCACTGGTTACCAGAGTCAGGTGCTTTGAGCAGCTTTCAAAGTCCATGGAGGTGAAACCCCTTTAAGGACATTTTAAAGTCTGACAAATGCAATTTTATTTCACTGTGTACCTGCGTGACATTGTGTGACATTAAAGGTAAGCTGACTTAACTTGACAAGAACCTACGCCCATCTGAATTAACTACCCCTAGTGGGATCGGACTGGCAGGCAAATTACTCGAATGAACCACACACAATGGCAATCAAATTCTACACAACAGTTTGTCTTGAAAGCTCGTGATCTGTCAGGAAGCGAGTTCACTGGAACTCGTTTTCCAGCAGCCGAATGCCAAAGGTTTGTGTAAAATTTCGCTGTTTTTGTAGGTACAGCTCAGGTCAGGGTGGGGAGCATGTGCTGGTACAGCACGCTGCCGATGTAGGTACGTGTTATAAAATATATTCACCGCCATCTGCTGTTATTGTTATCACCCATAGGGAAAATATCTGTTCTCTCACTAACGTGTAATGAGGTGAACATAAATTAATCTGGCACAAAGGTACAATATCGCAGCATTTCCGCTTGCTCCTTCGATTTCAATCTGCAGTTTGCACCTCGCACAGAAACAACTTCAGAAACAGCTTAAATCGAATCAGATCATTGTCACGTCACTTGACGCTTGCTAGGCGCTCGAAAATCTTGTGTGAAAAACTTAAAGTCCTTAAAATATTTAGAACAATAAAAAATAAAGAGAATTACTAGCCACACGAATATGAGTATGGATGTAGAAAAGGAAGACAGGATGGTCCACAGCCTGCTGGGCGAGGCCCTCATTCTGCAGTACGGTCTGCCTGACAGTAGCAGTCTGTGGCTCGGAAGACTGGGACCCTATATGATTTTAAATATCTCATTCAAGGATAGCTGAGGTTGCTAAAGCCCCCAGGGACATTATCCCATCCATTTCACCCTGAAAATTAATACTAGCCTTAAATCTCCAAATATTGTCAATAAATTAGATAATGCCATCTGTAATGCTTCCCAGAGGAATAACACTTATACCCTTCATCTGATTCGCTCTGCCATACAGTGTTTTTTATTAATCACCATAACAGATCCCTGTGCCTTGTAGTCTTTGAATAGTTTACAGCCCTAAAAGCCTGCAGGCAGTAATAGGCAGAATTATAAAGTGTTGTGCTGGGTGCTGTTTAAAGGCAGGTATGTAGATAAATCATAGTAAGCGAATCACTACAGGGGGAACCTCAGGAATATGGTGGGGAAATGCTGAGGAAAAGCCTCTCGTTTTAGCTGTCTGAGGTTTGGCAGAGGTGATGGGCTGGGCAGGCAGATCGCGTGAGGAGTGCACAAAAGTCGCCAGGATGCGCAAACTGACAGGATCAGACACCCGGCGAATCGAAACCCAGCTATCCACAGAGCGATCCCTGCCGAGGAGAAGGGTGACAAAGAAGGGTGGCTACAGGATTCCAACCCCCCCCCCAAGGGAAACGGGAGGGACTGAATGTCTGCTATCTGGCTGGTTTACCGAAAAACAGAATCTGGGGGCGATAAAATCAAACAGCACTGAGCCTCTCGCTAAATACCCCAAAGCGACACATCCCATCACGTTGATGACACAGTGAAACGGTGAAGGCCACCTGCAAGCCTTCTGGGCAACCCCAACCCCCACCGCTGGCCCCCTAATCACGAGCGGTAATGGCACCCAGATCCAGAGAGGCAATCAGAGTACAGCATGGGGCAGCTGTTCAGGCTCTCCAGCACCTCAAACCAGATAAGAGCGCCGCACTAATGGCCAGGCAGAGTATATCTTGGGTGATGATTTGGGGGGGGGGGGGGGGGGGGCAGCCGCCAAATGGCAGAAAAAAGTGTGTAATTAAACCTGTAAGTCCAAAGATAGGGGGGACCCCGCGTTTT
>JAODJX010000049.1:11351829-11384290 GCA_026776945.1 Isichthys henryi | reverse complement strand
TACGATGAAGATTTCATAGTGGATTATATGATGGTGAGCTGGTCAGGTCTTGCTGCAGCGAAACAGCCCCAAACCATAACATTTCCACCCCCATGCTTCACAGCTGGAATGAGGTTCTTTTGCTCGAAAGCTGTCTTTGGTTTACGCCAGACATGTCCTCTGTTAGTGTCCAAATAGTTCAATTTTAGACTGATCTGTCCAAAGCACATTGTTCCAAAAGTCCTGGTCTTTGTCTAGATGACCTCTGGCAAACTTAAGGTCTTGCCCTGTTATTTTTTTTGACAGCAAGGGTTTCCTCCTTGCACACCTCCCATGTAAATCAAACTTGTGCAGTTTCTTTTTGAAGGTAGATGCATGTACCTTGACATCAATTGTGGTAAGAGCTACCTGTACGTCCCGTCATGACATTTTAGGATTTTTGGAGACTTCTCTCAGCATCTTGCAGTCTGTGCTTAAAGGGAACTTGCTAGTACAGCCTGACCTGGCCACGTTGACAATTGATTTAAAGGTTCGCCACTTGTAAATTATCTTCTAGACAGTGGAACGGCTGATTCCAAACTATCTTGAGATCTTTTTATATCCTTCCCAGACTCATATGCGACTACAACCTTCTTTCTGAAGGCCTCAGAGAGCTCTTTGGATCTCATTATGGTGATACCACTCATTTCATCAATCAAGAGCAAACTAAATGTCAATGGTTTAAGTAAGACGGGCTCCACCAAAAGGCTTTGTAATAATGTTCTAATCTTTTTCACCTGATATGGTGCAACAGAATCTAATTCTAGGCATTTTAATTTGTAACGAATGTGAGGATGTCCTAACTTTTTCCTCAGTGGAAATTGGAATCAGTTAATTTCTTCCGTTAAATAAGTAAATTTGTTTCTTGTTCATGCAAAGGTGATATAATTATATCACCTTCATCTACAGATATGATTTGAGAGATTTAATATTGATGTTTTTTTAATAAAGAACTAAATATTTCTAATTTTTTCACATGACTGTATATTGTGAAAGCAGAGTCAGATTGGGGGTTAAGGGTCTATGCATGAAAATCCCTCTGCAGATCATGGGATTCGAACTGGCAACAGTCCGAGTGCGCTGGGCCACACACCGGCGCTATCTTCTGTCTAGTGTTACGACTGCCGTGTAGAAAAAGCAGTTCCGATATTAAAAAGTGTTTACTACAAAGTCTGTGGGTTATCTTATGTTCTTATGTTCTAACCAAGTCTGGAGTCATGATATACGTTGAGATGTTGCTATGGAATTTTCTAATGTGCTTTTTTGCAGCATTAATCACCAGAGAAATAACGCCATTCGGTCTCATATTCGAGAACACTGACATTGCCACGGCTGATACCTCCAAAAGCAAGCAACGCTCAGCAGAACCACCTAGACGGACAGATAGTGTTAAAGCCCCCCAAAAATACATATTTTTTCTGTGTAGGGGTGAACTGCCACTTCAAGCTAACCAGGGATAAAGTAACCAGTGACTAATGTCTCCCAGGTAAACTGTGCAAGTTGCATCATGCATCTCCTGCACGGGGGACATCTAAGGGTGTGATTCATTCACAAATAACTGATGTCAAAGAAGAAAGTTTAATTTCACTGACAGACGCACAACAGCTTTGGTTTCTGTCTACCTCTCCTGCCAGACATTCAAATAGGGGAAAAAAAAAACATAATAAGTATCTTCCTTCAAAAAATGCAGTCATCACAATCTTAGTTTATGGCCCCGACAAGAGAATAATTTTACTGTGATAATAAATTTGTTTTTTAAAGGTTACTAAAATTACCAGTGTTGTTCAATTTAAAAGTCATCTAAAGAATAATATCACAACTCAAAAGCAACTTCGATCCAGGGCAGTTCATATCAAAGCTAGTTAATAAAAAAGACCACTTTTTATTAAAAGCTTTATTCCTCACGTCCGAACGCTGTACAGTGACGAAAATAATAAAAGAAACTAGGAAGCTGTGGAGCAAACTGATTCTGACAAGAGAAACTCAAAGTATAAAATACGGCGACTAAGGGGGCATTGGGCCTCTCATAGGGCCCCGGGGTGGAGCAGGGGGTCTCGGGGGCATGGGGGGCCCCCTCTGAAAGCCGAACGGAGGAGGTCGGGGTGGGCCCCCGCTGTATCCTGGTGGGGGCATGGGAGGGGGTCCCCGCATCCCAGGATGCACTGGGGGACCTGGGCCAGGAAAGAGAGTGTGGGTCAGTCAGAGCATGGAACTGAGCTCAGTCACAGGGCTCAGTCAAACATCACGCTAATCACGCCATGGAATCTCACACATACCACATGCCCGTTCATCTCGCCATTGCGCCATCAGGCACCATGTTGTTAAGTTTTGATTCCATACACACACACTCTCGCAATTTTCATTAACCGGCAAGTTATCACAGCATGGGGAGGGAACAGCAACTCACCCATGGGGGGGCCGAAGGGGCCTCTCGGAGGCATGCCCATGGGTGGGGCGGGGGGCATGCCCGGTGGTGGGGGGGCGCGGTGTTGGCTGGCACCCGGAGGAGGTGGCACCATCCCTGGCGGGCCTGGGGGAGGCATAGGCATCTGGGGCATTCCTGCATGGCACACGGGGCAGAGAGAGAGGTGAACACGGGGCCACGGTAACCAGGTAACCACAACCAGGGGAGTGTGATTCGACCATACTAGAGGGTGAATGATTAAAACAACTCTGATCTGCCTTTATGGAGGAATCATTACTATCAGGCTACAGTGCACATTCTATCTGGTGCAGTTCTATGGCTCATTCACGGATCTTAAGCCGTTTTTCAGCCAAATCCATTTCCACACACCAATAAACTGGTAACAGCAAACAGTAGTTAGTGCCTTGGAATTTCCCTCTATCCCTTTCGCACCCTCGTCCCAGCGGCATGGACCACATGGAGGAGTTGGCCCCTAAAAAGAATTCGACACTGATAGCATGGAACCTGATTGGATTTTCCAAAACCAACATGGGGCAAACAGCTATTTGCAAAAACAAGGTTTGCATGTCAGATGGCAGCGTGACGAATCTTTATCACCACAAGAGAAAACACCCGAATGATTATGCTGAATATGTTTTTCTTACAGGTTTTATTACCTTGTAGGATCACATCTTTTTAAATAGGTCAAAGTAGTTTCGTTGTACTGTTAAGTAACTTGCAAAACACTCTTAAAAATTCACATGAAAAGACTTGTGATAAGGTCACGGATCGTGATCCTGCATGAAAAAAATTTGCGATATGATATTTTTGCCAGATCAGCCACCCCTAACCACAACACTCCACTCCGCAAGACAGCGCCAATCAAAGGGACACTGCAGTTACTATTTACTAGTAATATTTTAAAAAACCCATACAATGCACAGTATTAACCTACAGTATAACTAAATGCACACAGAAATGGGGCAGTGAGCAGCTCAGTCTCTGTTCCTGTGATTGGAAGGTCGCTGGTTTGAGACCCGACCTCGGAGGAGCAGTCATGTCCGTGGGCCCTTGAGCAAGGCCCTTAACCCCCAGCTCTAGAGGAGCCACACTTTTGCATTTGAAAATAGAAAATAAAGGATTTTATTATTATTTAGGAAGTATTTCTGCAGTTTAATGATACCCTAACCAAGAACGGTGAGAAGTGACTTACCTGGGGGAGGCATGCCTGCAGGAGGAAAAGGGGGTGGCCCAGGGGGGGGGCCTCCTGCCCCAGCTTGAGGCACTGGAGTCCCTGGTGCTGGGGGCATGGGCATCCCTGGGGGCATCCCTGGGGGCATGGAGCCAGGGGGTGGCACAGGCGGGAACGCACCGGGAGGGGGCACTCCTGCTGGGACAAAATCCAAGGTGAGGAACAAGAGGAGGAATGTGGCTCAAAACACAAAAGTCCCTCTAACGTCGCAACAGCAATAAAACATTTAGAGGAAGCAACCTCGCCATGTTGTGTACAAACCAGGGAACAAGGACACCAGATGGCAAGTCCATCCTTTGTCCAATGTTATGACGTTAATGAGGACTACCTTCAAACCAACAGGTACAGCTGAGGTGTGTGTGTGTGTGTGTGTGTGTGTGTGTGTGTGTGTGTGTGTGTGTATACAGACAATCCCCGGGTTATGATGGTCCGCTTTACGATAATTTGACTTTACAATGGGTAAATGTTTCGGCACATTATTGAAAAAATTTAAATGGGCTTTGAGTTAATTTTGCCCAACTGTAGGCTCATTTAAGTGTTCTAAACACATTTAAGTTACATTAGGTGTACTGTTAAAACGCATTTTCGCCTCAGAATATTTTCGAATTACAACAGGTTTATCGGCACGTAACCCTAACATAACCTAGGGAGAGGCTGTATATATAAAATATAGCACAGAAGCAGACATGAAATTTTAGGGGGAATTGTACATTAAGGGTAACGACTCCATGAATCAATCACGATTGGTAGAGTGTGACAAAAAGTAAATGAAGACAAAAAAACATGCTGTGGGATAATCTCTGGTAAGCAAATGGAGGAAGAGAGAGAGAAGAGAGAAATGGTCAGAGATGGAGAGAGATTTTCCTGGGAAGGGGGTGGGACCTGGGGCTGACCTGGCATGGGGATCCCAGCGCCGAGCGCAGTGAGGACCGGCGTTGGCGCCGATGGCGGCGGCGGGGCGTCGGCGAACAACTGATGCGGCCGGTCAGCCTGGGACAGCGGGTTCTGTGCAGCCAGAAGGCGCTCAGCAGCCGAACCATGCCGCTCACCCTTGGAGTCCTTCTTAAAGGCGTAGGAGACAGTGATGGGTCGGTTGCACAGGTACTGCCCGTTCATGGCCTCGATGGCGGCATCTGATGCATCGAAGCTGGCGAAGTTGATGAAGGCGTAGCCCTTGGAGTTGCCGGTGTCGGGGTCGCGCATGATCTTGGGAGTCTGCAGGATGACGCCGAAGGCACTGAAGGTGTCGTACAGGAGCTTCTCGTCGATCTCGGGGTCCAGGTTGCCAATAAAGATGTTGGCCCCCACGTCCAGGTTCTTGTTGTGTGCTGAGGCCTTGTTGACTCGAATGGGCTTGCCATAAAGCTTTATCATGTTCATGATCTTTATGGCGTAATCTGCATCCTCCTCGCTGAGAAACTCCACAAACCCATATCCTACACAACAGGGAGGGTCACGTTTCTGAATTTCATGAAAATCACAAAGCAAGCTTTGCAGAGATTAGCTAGCAATTTTATCTAAAACAGCAGTCAGAATATTGATAATTAACTTTACACTCTCACCATCAATAATATTTCTGGTTTGTGGAATTTATGCCAAAGATTTCCAAAACTAACCTTGGTGCTGGCCGGTCACTCTATCCTTGGGCATGTGCGTGTTCACTACCGGCCCAGCCTGCAGAAACAGCTCCCATAATAAAGGCTCAGAC
Source organism: Isichthys henryi (assembly GCA_026776945.1). NCBI lineage: Eukaryota > Metazoa > Chordata > Actinopteri > Osteoglossiformes > Mormyridae > Isichthys > Isichthys henryi. The sequence continues at coordinate 11,378,908 of JAODJX010000049.1, read as the reverse complement.
ACTTTCTCGTCCAGGCCACCCACGTACACCGTGGCGTCTGCAAAAAAGAAACACATCAACCGGTGGTATGGCCGAATTATGAATTATGGCCGATGGGGCATAGGAGTCATTAGAGAGAAATACGGGATTACAGCAAACATGCCCACTACACACATAACAGCCGTCGGCTCCGAATATTCCAATGAAAACGCGCATACACAGCCTGCTGGAAACAAACAATGGACAGTATGAGTTAGTGATTTTACCATATCCGGTTTACTACTACCTCAACAGCTTGGCAGTTATGCTTACATATTTTCCTTGGCCATTTAGTGACCAGCTGCTATTTGAGCATCTGTGATCTAAAAAAAAGCCCAAGTAATTGGTCGTTTTCTTTTTACATAGCTCATTAGCAAATTAGCCTATGAATACGATAATTTTCCCAAGGATATCCAATGAAAACAGAAAAAATAAATTCAGTTTCTATTGTAGCTACATTATAATAAGAACTATTTTTCACCAAAGAACTGCTACCTAATCAACTTCTTCAAATCAAGTTTGCGAAATATTACCCTGGTTTCGCTCCGAAATTGGTCCCGCCGCCATGTCGAACACGGCGTGCAAACGACGTCTGCCGGAAGTGCGCTTCCTCGCTGAACGTCAACTTCCGGAAAAAAATTCAGCAGAAGCATGACATACACTCTACCGCCCTCTGTTGCAAGGGATGTTAATCTTATGCAGCTCACAAAATCAGATGTGCTGTTTAGAGAAGTATGTCTCGCTTAGTTTTTCTGTTTATCAGATCAACAACTGTAAATTTCCTTTTCTTTAAATAGCCTCCCAGATAAGTGTTAATACTGTGTTCGAGAGGTATGCGTTTTGTTTTGGAATCTTTCTTCGGTCTTGAATTAGTCAACTTTTAGCCCATATATAAAACTGAAAAATCCAGGCTACATTAAATACTAACATGATGTTCAATATCTGTTGTCTGCAAACTTGTCCATCAGGATTCCAGGACCCTGACATCCTCTAAACATTACCAAATCCGACTGGCTTGCATAGTCTGATTTTACAAATGACATATTACTCCACATTTGTTATTGTGTAATTTCTTTCTGACTTAATTCCTTTTCCTTCTTTAAATTTTAACGGTAAAAACATGGTGCATAGCAACTACATCGACTGTTTTCAAGTTTCTGTAGGCCAAGTTACGATAGTTTAAGATAGAAATCTAGCTGTACCGGTTTCAGAACAAGTTTTGCTCTTGTGAAATTTCACGTTACTTTAGGGTGGCAAGTCAAGTCACGCTGACCGAGCTGTTTACTAGTAAGTTATACCGTGGGACGGTTCTGTTACACTTCGCATCTCTAATGACAAGCCAAAGCGAGGCACAAAAATGCCAGAAAAACGGAAAAGGGCATGAGGATTTCCTTGGCTCCGTTTATAATAATCAAAATCCTTAATATACCGCGATGCTTATTACCTTGGATATGGACCTGCGTCTTATCACCGGCGGCTGCTAGGACCATTATGAGGGGTATCAGCATGGAGCTGTTACGGAGAATTTTTTCAGTAATAGGCTTTGATTGTATGAGGCGCACAACATCGACACAGAGGTGCGTATTTTACCTATATTGCCTATCCGTTGCAAAGTTACCAGTGCAATAATAAATGCAACATACCCATTAAGCTTCTTAGACAAAAGTATGCACTTTAAGTGAAAGAATTCCAAAAATGTATCTAATTAATTCGCTGACTGATGTGGTTGATCCACGTATCGGATTCACAGGTTAATTTGCTGTTTTACACAGTTACACAGCATAATGAATGTAGCCCATTTATTCCATTCTGGGAGCAAAACAGAAACTCGGTTTGACAGTTTTCACTTACTGCTCCTACAGCGAGACAGGGGTTATCAGTTTCACACGTAAGGGTGTTATTTTTCAAAGGCCTATGACTGTCGGACACAATTGTATCCACTCAGGAAATTATAACCTCATATATCATAAACCACTTTTGTTTTTAGTAATTTGGATAAATTGTAGGAGTTCGCGCGCCAAAAGATTTCACGCGAAATAGCAATACTCGCTGGGCTCTTAAACTTGTAATATTCTGAAATAAAAAAATATCGGGGTAATCAGATTATTTCTTGTAATGAAAAGGCAGATGCATTAACGTCAGCACAATCAAACCCTCTACACAATGCGGAAGGTTGTATATTAGATCCGTAGCAAGGTAGAATCGAATAAATCACATTTACTGAGGTTTGTCATAGGAATTAGAAGCAGAGGCGATTCTAGGGACACTGGGGGCCCTAGGCAAAAAACTCCATGAGGCCCCCCAGTGCACCCCCCCGGCATGGTGAAATGCATTACCTTTATTTTACTGTGAAGTGTAAATGAATAATATCAACAAAGACAATTTAATAAGCACAATTAATTTCTTTTCATTTTACTGTGAAAAACAAAATGCATAAAGCAAGCAGATTTGTTGTTGCAATGTGCTATGTAATCGGCTGCCATGGGGGCCCCTCTCAGCTCGGAGCCCCAGGCCAGTCCTGTTCCTATGCCTCTGAAGTGGTAATATAACAATTTGTATTTATTAAGAAATACTGGAGAACTTATCAGATGACTGTAGTGTGTTGTGTGGAAGCATCCCGTTGCCGTTAAATATGGCTTTAAATATTACCGTGGCTGTCCACAATACTCCTTCTGCAGGTCTGCCAGCAGGCCCTCCTTGAGCCAGGCTGATGGTCGCGATAGTCGCTCTCAGAGCTGCACCTCCTCCCTGGGCCAGGAGCAGCCGCACTGCCAGAGCTGCATTTCCTACGACGCCTACTTCAAGCAGCTGAGCTGCGGACACATGTACTGCGACTCCTGCATGGACCACATAGTGAACCTGGCCTTCCTGGACATCGAGGGCCTGTGTGAGTACCCCTGTCCCATGTGCAAGTCCATCCGCCAGCTGGGGCTACAGATCCCTGAATCTCGGAGGTCCGCCTACTCCAGAGAGGACTCTCGCAACACCAGTACTGGAACGCTACAACAGGCGTCCATTGAGGAAGTGGATGAGCCAGGAAGTTGAGGGAGTTTCTTGGTCAAGCAGTCAGATACGCAGCAATAACTAGCAGGCAGGAATGATAGTCAAAGGCCGAGGCCCTGCGATTGATCTGTAAAAGCTGAGCTCTGTGGGTCAGGCTAAGTCTGGGCCTCGTTTTTTTTTTGTGACTGGGGAGTGGTTTTCCAGTCATAAGCACCCATGTGCTGTATCTCTAGAAGCTGTGATCTGTCGTGGGCTGTGACACAGACATGTGGCTACGTCAAATTATGAATCCACTGCCGACTGTGCGCAGAGCATGATGGGAAAGTCAGAGCGAACTGAAATGACAGCCTTTGTCAGTGCGGTTTCTGATTTTAGAAAATGACGAAAGAGAAATAACATTACTGGATTACTCAGGTTTGTAAACACAACTATAGGCGGAAAATGGTATGACGGGCATCTCGTACAAGTGTGTCAACATTTTGTTTTCCTTCATGCTGTCATACTAGGCTGAGCAAAACTATGCTAGTCACGTTTAGCTCTGTCACGTTTTGGAGTGCTAATACATCCTCAGTGTTTGGGTACGAAGCTTAAGTATTATAATGTTTTATACTGTATATTTGTAAATGTATACTGTGTTTTTAATTACAATGGCTATGTTTTCAAATTGTAATTTAATAACAATAAATGGTTCTTTAATGAATATAGTCCTTCATTATGCTATATTTGCTATATATAGATGTAAAATATCACACACACATTCGTCTCTATGTCAGTCTCATGAGCTGACCTCCTGGGATGATTTTCCAGCTGTCCTGAAATCCTGAATGAGGTCACACATACAGTACTTATAATTTATTTATTGTACATTGGACAATGAATGCAGTCATTTGACAACAGGAAACAAGTAACATCTGATAAAAACTGATAAATTAAGAGGTTTATTTCTCTTAGTCATTAAATAAGACAAATACAAAAATCCCTTGCCATACAAATTATAAAGCGACTTGCCATCTGCACCAAAAAGGGGAGCAAGTGTGACAGAAAGGGAATAACACTGTCGTCATTGTTCAGATACAGGAAGCGCAGCCTCTGTCGACAAACACGTTTCGCCTTATTTATGGCTGACTGACCCCTAAAGGCACAACAGCAGTGGCATAAGAGCATATCTGTGAAACCGAGTCCCTCGCAGCTGCAGGTTGACGCTGGTGTCTGACGTTCAGTGATGGATCTTGGCGAAAACCGCCATAATCCTTATAAAGCAGAGTTTTGGCATTGCAATAAGAACATATAGTTTCCCCACTACGACATCTTTAATCGCTCCTTGAAAATTATTTGCTAGTAAAAATCATCGTGTTTATGCCGACGGACAAAATTCACTGAAGAGTCACTTTCAAGTAACTTCGATGATGACTGGTTACAGGTTAGAATCCATCGTTAATTCTCACCGCTCGTTACCGCATAGGTCAGTGGGCTCGTTTCGACGCGATGTGACGGCTAAAACGACAATCTTCAACGAGTCCTAGTCAACATGATAAACCTAACTGGTTAATAACGGTCGGACTGGCAGCATTGGTTCCGGCTGCGAGAAAATCGCCGGCAGCGATGCCAATATCCTAAGCTCACACAAAGATGATGTCTGTTAAGGTAGCTGGATTCACTCTCGGACAAACCAGAACGATAAGGGATGCATATTTGGGTGTCCGTGCAGACGGCCAACTGCCGTCCGTTCATTCGTAAATGTGTTTCTCCAAAGCCGCTCACTGTATTGCTGCGTGGACGTTTGTCATAACAGAAACAGTCCGATGTTGGTGATGAGCTTAAGAGAAGAGCTCCCTTGGCCATGAATAATTAGGTGTTTGGGGGGGGGAGGGAATGATGATTAGCAAAAGACACACAAACACAACAGCAACAGGCTCCAGCACTCGTATCATAAATACAAACATAACAGAAACAGAATCCTCATTTTAAGGATGTTGACCAACTACATTCGACTTCAAAGTCAAATCTTTTCTTTTTGCTAAAACAATCTTTATTTCATAGCTAAAAGGGTTACTTTCTTCAACATGATTTCCCGTGGAATCTAGTCCAACTAGTCACTGACTGAAATTATTTCTAGGATGCAGAAAGATCCACGTCAAATGGCTGAAAGACAAATAGAAAATTGACACATTATACAACAATATTTTAAAATAATCATTATATACACAAGGATGAACAGTAAAGTAGCCAGATTTGATTATTTTGAGTTTGAAATCTATTTTGGTAAATATCCCTTACCCTCAGTTTCCTACAATTCCATTTAATGTTACGCTACTTTGATCTGCAATATCTGTTTGGTCCCAGTTGAGGATGTTAGAAATAATGCAGGGTTAAGCATGATGCTACAGGCCAACAGGGTAGACAGTTTGTATCTTGTTTGGATGGAAAGGATTTCTACTCAACAGTACCCCCTCCTGGTGACTTTAGGAAATGCAGCAGTAAGGGGAGGTACTTCAGCTGAGGTCAGAGACTTGTCCAGGTGGTGTATGGTGGCATGGATGAGAGTGCTGCTGTTGGCATTCTGGTTGAGGCAGGTGCCAGGTCTACTTGACCCAAACCCCTGGTTCCAACGGCTGATGCCAATGCCAACTCCTCCGTAAGTTGCTGCAGCTCCCTGGCCAGCTGGTCCACGGGGTGGCCGGATGTGGTCTCCGGGTGGCGGAATGCCTGCAGGGAAACACACACACAGTCGCTCTGTTCTCCCGGCTGGAATTCCGCCGAACTCAGAATGAGAAACTGCGGGCTGATTCAGAACAGAAATAACTGCCGTGGATGGGCCTCATTTTCTCAGGTATAGTGCCTTATTGTACAGTGACTACGTACATTTCCATCAGGATTCAGTGGAAACACCTGGTGACAGGGATCCATGGAAAACCATCTACAGAATATCATATGTCAATTCATTTTTATAACAATTAGCATTCTGCTATTCAAAACTTTTCAATGTCTGTGTTTTATGTCTAACCATTAGGGGGCAGGCTGGGAAGGCCTTGGACAAACAAAATAATTTGACGGGTTCAAAATTGAGCCAGTCAGACACAAAATAATTTAATGTTTAAAACCTTGCAACAAGTCTTCAAAATGTTAACCAGCAAGTTGTCACACATACAACAGACCACGACTGCTTGGCATAGAACAACACGCAGACACACTGTACGCGCGTGTCTGATCACTTGAGCACAGTTCGCAGCTGTGGAGGTGCCACAACTTATTGCCTGCTATCACTGGAAATTTCTCAAACGACGGATGGTAGAAAGATAGCAGGAGGGACTGAAAAAGTCAGACTGCTTAAAGAGTGCAATATGCTGTTTGTTTTTCATTTTCTCCTTAAATTAATTTTGATAATAAGACTTAAACTGTGGCATCATTTATCAAAGTTCCCCCAGAACAAAGATAAAATGGGCTGGAATTGGACATAAAACTCAGAGCTGAAAACCAGTCTTTGCTCATCTGGGGTGGGGGGGGAGGGGATTAATATGACAGTACCTGTACTTGTAGCGCTGAACCTGTACTTGTAGCGCCGTACCTGTACTTGTAGCGCCGTACCTGTACTTGTAGCACCCCTCGGAAGTAGCAGTCTTTCCATAGACCCATGCAGGGAGCCAGCAGTTGAGGGATCAGGGTTCCTGACAAGTTCTGAGGGGCCTTAGCAGTATGCTCAGCCAGGGTCCAGGCCTTCAGGAGCCAATCAGGTGCCAGGGGGCTTTCAGAGGGGTGATCACGCCTGAGACTCCTCTTGGAGAGCCCCGACCCTCCACCCTCCCGCCAGGGCAGAAGGTTGGAGGGGGAGGTGAAGGTGCCCCGAGAGAAGAGGAACACAGATGCTGGGGTTTCATCCGTGGTCTGGGGGGGAGCACATATTTCATTATCACATAACATTTTATTTAAAAAATGGAACCACACAAAATACAGCTAAGACTAAGTCTGATTGTCAGACGTGAAAAAATGTCTTCCAAGTTCCATTTTGTAGCTGCAGTTGAACACAGACATAATCACGCATTTTGCTTTGGGTAAAAGAATAATATAAGCTTATTATGTCGTGTAAAATAACCAGTGCCGGTGCTGGTGAACTCCCACTCCTCAAGGCAAAAGGAGGCGGAGTCTAGGCACGAGATTAAAGCTACGGGTTCACAAAAATTCACTGAAATCAGCCATTGTTTCAATGCCATTGTGAGGTGTCTAGGTGGAAGGCAAACTGGAGCGGTGCACTGCCATTAACCACTTAGACCTAGTTATGCGTTCCTACTCTGTCAAATCATTCCCAACCCCACAGAGTTTCGTATTGACTCAGTGGAATTTCCAGTTTTACATCATATCATACTGGAGACATGTCTTCCACCGTACGGACTGTGATGTCTTGCCATATGTAGATCATCGCGTTTGCAGCTGTGACCCCCCCAGGTGTGTATGTGTCAGTGATGAATGTATAATAAGCAGTACTGTAAGCTTTTCTTTTCAACTTGGAGGGGAGTTTTTTTTCCACGGAAGGGGAGTTTCTGATTGGAGGAGACCTAACCTCTGGACATTTCTATGGCCTGTGATTTCAAACAGCAATGCTAAGCTCCTCGGCCGTGTGAGAATGACTCCAAAAATAGAGCATGCTGTTTGTTTGTATGAGAAGCTCAGTCCGCCCCCACTCATGAACACTGAGGGAATCGTCCCCCAGGGAACCCGTATGATTCTAGTGAATCCTGTGACCACGCTGGCGCTCCGACCCGGATCCAAAACCGCTAATGTTGACTGAGATCATACGCTCCACAGATGGGCTGAATACTAGCTCGCCTGGCAAGCCCAGCTCTGAGCTACTGTTTCATTGGACGTTCCCTTGTGATGTCATCTCAGTACTAGCAGAATGCAGAATTTCCCAATGGCGGTCCACGGGGAGCCCAACAAACAGGTTTTATAGGTCAGTTTATATTACCGGCAATTGAGAAACAGATGGGACAATAAATGTCCAGTTAAGGAAGAAAGAACTGCGTCAGCATGTTGCTTAAGCCCTTTTGTTGCTGGCGCTTATGTAACCTTAGACCCGGGATGTGTTTTCATTCATTAGCTTAGCAAGACCTTTAGCCTAAGGAGGCTGGCACTGCAGGTTTTTGTTGTCCATTTAAACAGCTAGATACTTAAAAGCAATGTATGTTTAGGGACAATGTTCAAAGGTACAACAAAATAACTACACTGGCCACTGTGAACTAATAACACATCTCCAGTAGCTTGCTGCACACTTCAAAACACCCGACCCCTTTTAGCGAATACTGTCCTGCTCTAGCCTTTCTCATACAGTACCATCCTGTTTTCTGCTCAGTCTAGTGTGGAACCCCAGTCACTTGCAACACTTGAACAGCTGTCTGGACTGGGCAGACAGCAAGCCAATGGAGATGTTTGACCAGTCCAGAAGTGAGATATGTTTGGGTGATGGCAAACCTGACCACACGCATCAGCAGAGGTGGTGGGATGCCTGACGAGAGACTCTACCTTGACGGTGTTGAGACTCCCGTTGACCAGCGCTGGGGGCAGGCCGGGCCGGGTCATGGGCTGTGTGAATCGAGAGCGTCGGGCAGAACTGTACTGCAGGGCCCAGTCCCACACTGGGGGCAGAGGCGGGTCCGGCAGTGCATGCCAGGCAGTCCGCGGCAGTCCCTTCCCCAAGCCATTTACAGGGGTGTAGCACTGGGGCAGAAGTTGGAGAAACTGTGGAGATGCAAAGAGAAACCAGGATCAGATTTATTAGGCCAAGCATGGTCACACATACAGAGAATATGTGTCCGACTGTCAGTACTCACATACAGCAGGTATAGACACAGACAAGGCAAGGCAAGGCAAGACAATGGTCACGTACAATTCTGATGATGTATACTATTCATTTTAATTCATTACCAAATGGCACATGAGTGAGGGATGGAGGGAGAGAGAGAGAGAAAGAAAGAAAGACAAGGTCAACCCCTCAGAAACGATAACATTATAGAAAACAGAAAAAAAATAACTGCACGGCTATTTTTACTGGCAATTCCATAGACGCCTATATTAGTATTAATGCTAATTAACTAACAGGGGGCCTGAAAGAAGGCCATCACCTTGCTGCGCCGTCGCCGCTCCAGCTCACAGTTGGACAGGAAGCTGCTGAAGAGCGGCAGGTGGGCGCTGTCGTGGACGGCAAGCAGGTACTCCGGCGTCAGCTGGAAGCAGGAGGGGAACTGGGCCCAGAGCTGCCAGACGCAGTCCAGGAAGAGCAGGAATACGGGAGCCTGGCCAGAGACGGGGAGGGGTGGGGGGTCCCCCAGGGTCTTGTTTAAAATGCTGGGGAAACATGCATTTTCAGCCAAATTGGGAGAGAGGGCCTGGAAAATGGGGAATGACATGTCTGCCATCTGCTCCTCAGTAAGCATGTTAGCTTTAAGAGCAAACTGAGAGGCGCCTGTTCGACTTGCCAGCGTGTTGTGAATTTCAGGCCCGGTGGACCACCGTGATTGTAAAGGAGGAAACCCAGAAGCTGGTATCTGGGGAACAGAGAGCAAATGGGGACACAGGGGCACACTGGGCCACAAATACAGTGTCCGCGAGCCCATGAGGGCCAGGAATACAGGAGCCAGGGCAGAGCATGGGGCACTAAAAACACCCGACGAGGTCACAGAACCATCCAGCTCCCACCCCTAAATGACAAATGACACAGAGCTTGTAACCCCCTGCATGTCATCAGTACGGGGACAGGCCTCTATCCACATATCAGCAGAGGGCTTCAAAGCCCGTGCTTAATAAATGGGGCACTCAGTGACTGCTACCTCCTCCTTTTCCCGGTCGCGGTGGTAGTTGGCGCGGCTGAGGAAGCGGTGACCGGCCACGACCCACTCCTTCTGCACCAGGCTCTGAAAGCCAGCCAGGGTCCTGCAGTATGGGTCACACATGACCTGGACCAGGCTGCTCACCACACAGTTCATGTCCCGGTCCTCTGCCTCTGGCAACAGACAGATGGGTAAAGGTGACTGTGACGGCTTGGATGCCACAGGTATAAAGAACTGAAATCTACATGGATGGTCGAACAAGCGAAAGTCCAAAACAAAACATCTAATATTCTCAATTAGGAGCGGCGACTGATAAACATTGCCCTCTAGTGGTATGAGATGTGAACTCCCAAAGGTTGCCAAATGTTTTCCTGATTTTCTAGTGAAACTGAGACTACAGGCATTTATTAAAGAGCAACCACCCTAAAAATTTCTTCAAATAGACAGAACAGCAAATGAGACACAATAGCGTATGTACTGGTTCTACGTCGCACCGCGTGACTCACCCTGCAGTATCACCGTCTGGAGGCCGTCGTTCAGCAGGCACGCAGCTTCTGTGGCCTTCCTAAGGCAGCACCTGGAGTTACAGGGGGAGGCCGCGTTAGTCCGCGGCGGCGTAGATGTCACAGGGCAGGGCCTAAATATATGGCCTGAGGCACCCTCGAAACAGGAAATGAGACGCATTGGTCTTGTTTGTCCGAAGAAAAATTTCATGTTGCTCTTACCACAGAACGACCAGTTATTATAAATCATAGCAAGGCTGGCCTTTTTTTAAAGCTAGACATAACAAATACAGACAGAATTAATATAAACAAACTCATAGATCATCAGATATCTAGAGCTGCACTTCAGAGCAGAAGCTGAATCACTAAGACACCGTGGGTCTAGGTTGACTGTAAACAGTTCAGGCTTATACTCTGATGTGGGCGATAACGTCCAACCTGACACTGAGGGTTTAGACAACGACCAGAAAGCAGAAGTGATAAATTGGCTTTCGAACGCAACACTGTTGGCAGAAAACTAGTCCACAAAGACATCAAGACGTTGGGATTTAAGACCTGCATACGATGAATGCGTAGTGCCATAAAAAGTACCTATAAATATGGGTGTTTCACATCATTTGGTCCTTGTTCAGACAAACTTATCAAAGCCCATAATATCAACAATGTGTAAGTTCCTTTATTTTTGTCATTCACACTTGCTCAGTTTAGATGGTGATGCGATCACTTTCAGATGTGAACTGGGGAGGCGGGTGGTGGTTGGGGGCATCGTACCTGACATGGTCCAGCCAACGAGTGCTTTCGAGTGAAGACAGCCACTTTTCGTCTGGCACGGTAACCGCCGTGGACACATCTGGTGAAAGAGAACAGACGACATCCCGAAATCTGTCAAACCTCTGAATCATTCCCGGCAACCTGAATGAGTTGTGTCTTTGTCTAAATGACGTAACGTAATTGTAAGTCCGCCAGCTGCTGTACGTCGTGTACATCAGTAAGGATCTGTACTGCTGCATTTCACCTGCTCGCCATTCACTGCTTGACACCCACCCAAACAGCCGCAATACTCCCCCTGCCCAGCCCTGACACATCTATCCCATGTGCCTTCGCACCTTCCAGCGACCCCCTTGGCCTGACATGCCCATTTGTGTCATGTTAGCCCCGCCCCCCCAGCCTTTCCCCATTTGACCCAGAAAAGCAGGATTGTCGCCAGCAGATTCTTCCTCTCCGACAAGCGTCACGCGGATCTGGCCGCCATGCTGACCACAGATGTTCTCGCATGTACATATCCGAGCGCATTATTAGCTTTATTCACAAACTCACCAGGCTGGATGCTTAGAAACGCTGATCACTTCATGCAGTGCTGTGCAAAAGTCTTGGCCCGTCAAAGAAAATGATGTTCAAATGATCTTCACGTTGATGTAGAACTACAATATTATATCTGTCAAGGTATTCCACTTAGTCACTTCAAAACCTAAAGTCTCCGCAGTATTTGCAGCAAACATCCGACACACCCTTGTATTTTTTTATTTGATCACTAACACACCTCCTGTGGCTAATAAATACCTCTTTGACTTTTAACTAATTAAATTAATGAATTAATGAGCTGGTGGTAAAATTTATTGAATATATGGAAAGGAGGTGCCTCTGAGGAGAGGATTGGAAACTGAAGCGATGTTCATCTAGCCATTCAGCAAGATATCAGTAACTCAGGAGAAATCCCTGTTAGTTTTTATTGAATTACTTTAAATTTGCATATATTTATTATTATGCAGTGTTAAATTGTAGTTTTCTTTTCTGAGCAAATCATAAAGCATTTCACACTATTGTTGACCAATTCTATTGTTGGGTTATTTTCATTTTAGATATAAATCCCACACGAACCGCAAATCTCTTAGGTGATTTAAGCAGAATTAGCAACAACCTAACATCACACGGACAGTGTAATTCCCAGCAGATGGACTAGTCTGCTCTCCCGGCAGCAGTAGCTGCGGTCCTGTATGCTCGTCTCTGAAGACAAGCTGCGGAAAAATCCAAGACTCTGTAAACCATTTTTGCGCAAACAGGATGCTGCTGCGGGCACTGGTCTCGAAATGCACATGTGAGTGAGATTGGCATCGCGTGAACTGCCGCAGAAGTCCACTAAATTATCCCTCATTATTGTCTGTTTTGCTCCATTCCTCTTCCTTAACTGCTTATCCAGTACAGACTCCTGGAGTGCCTGGTGTCTGTCCCAGGAAGCAGAATGCACACAATCACACAATGGACAATTTAGAAACACCGAAACAGTATGTTTATGGACTGCAGGAGGAAACTGCAGGGACCCAGAGGAAAGCATTACTTCAATGGAATTTAATACACACTGCACACACACAAAGGTACAGACCTGAGTTACACTGCACACACACAAAGGTACAGACTTGGGTTTCACTGCACACACACAAAGGTACAGACCTGGGTTACACTGCACACACACACACACAAAGGTACAGACCTGGGTTTCACTGCACACACACACAAAGGTACAGACCTGAGTTACACTGCGCACACACACAAAGATCTGAGTATGTATTGCTACCCACTGAGCCACCACAGTCGCAGACTCGTTCAGTTTAAGTCTCTCAGCTCTCCTAGGTCTCCAGCATTATCTCACATGTATTCCGAACAAGGCAATATCTGTTGCATTACTGCAGTGCACGAACCAGTACGCCCCCTTGTGGTAGGAACCTACCGGCCAGACAGAGTGCACGCAGACGGGCGTGCCCCTGCTGGAGATCAGCCAGTGTGGGCATCTCTTCCGCTAGTTCCACCACCACACACTGCTGCCCACTGCCAAACACCAGCGCCTCCAGGTTCCTGGCCCGCGGGAGGGAAGAACAGCAGACACGTCATGTGACCATCCAGTCATGTATCTTCCATCTAGGGTCCCGGGTCTTTCTTTCTTTCTTTAGAAGGCTGCTCTTTAATAAAGTCAAGGCTGTACAAATATAGTCGTGGAAGCTTCCAGTGTGCACTGGCACCGAGTGAGGACACACTTGGAATAGCAAACACTCAGTTTAATATTCCTAAATGGATAATCGATTACTGGAAACACATGAAAGGATGTCGTTTACCCCGGTAATATTATGACTTCTCTGATACCAAGTCAGGCATCCAGCACTCCGCAGAGGTACACGAGGGTCATACCTCACGTCGTCCCTCTCGCAGTAGATGTTGCTCTTGAATCCCGCCATCCTCAACAGGTCAGACCCACTGGGGTGGCGCCAGCACCACCGCTAGAACACAAGGGGAGGCTGTCAGTCTGGGGTGACATTTCCAGAACATTCACATAACATCAGGATTTCTCAGTTAGCTGGGTTAACTTAAACCAGAAGTCATGATCGTCCAATAGGAATGCTCCGTCCCTACACTCTTATTGGACAGTCGTAACTTGGCTTAAGTGAAGCCAGCTAACTGAGAAATCCTGCTTCATGGAACACTGCCCAGGTAACCTGGTCACAGTGAGAAATGACAGCAAAAGGTGTCCGTAAGGGGGAGTGTCATTGTGTTCATGTACAGGTTTCTCGGGAACTGGTAAGGAGCAGAACCGCTGACTGTCTCGGGAACTGGGGTAAGAAACACTGAAATGAGTCCGACACCTGGGACTCACGTTAGACATCTGAACGCTTTCGGAAAGGCAGACTTCAGCAGCTACACGTCTTGTCATTTGACGCCGGGACTGTAGTCACACTCACAGGGATACGACCCTCGTTGAAATGGGCGAAGGTGTTTTTCAGCTCGGTGTCCAGGACCTTCTGTGGGACCACGTTAACCTTGGGCAGACTGCAATGACAACAGGCATCTGATTAAAGCAAAAGCATCAGTACAATATAATGGACATCACCGTATATGCAGATGTAGTTTTCAGAGGCCTAAAACAATCCCAGAAAAAGGGCGATGGGGGAACAGCCTCCAGGGGGCGCTGTGGGCCGTTACCTGGCAGCCATCTCAAAGCGATGGTTGATGCTGCTGACCCTCCAGCCTGTGGCCCCCGTCCTCTCCAGCTCGGTCTCCCAGTCGGAGGCGATGTCGAACCAGCACATTGAGGGGTCGCGGTGCCGGTTGCTGAGACGCTGCCTCATCTCTGGAGATGAGAATAAGACTCAATTACCTCCATCTACTCTGGAATAACAGATGTTGTGTAATTGGAGGCCTTCAATGAAATGGACAAACGTTCTTCGGTTCGGTATTCAGGATCAACGTAAGCACACAGTGGAGAGCGGGCCCCTTTGGAATGGGGCATTATGGGTAGGTTACTTGAGTCACTTACCCACACTTCCGAAAGCAGCATTCAGAAAGGTCAGCAGGGCTCCAGGCTGAAGAGGTTGATAGGCCTTAGCGATAACCTGCGCTATCTGTAAGGATATAACACATATATCACAACATATATAACAACCTGAAACAGTGAGGTCTATAGCAGTGATTCTCAACCCAGATTTGCATCTGATTGGTTGGTCCTGCCTCCTCTGCAATCTGACTGGTTCTCTCTCTAAACCAATCATTTTCCATTCTGCCCATACAGCATTTTTTGTAAGTAAAACTCCCATGAGCACTGAATGCCTGGTTCAGGTGGGAGCTGGGTGAGAGAGCAAAAATGTGGACTGTTGAGAAACACTGGCCTATAGGAACCTATATGACTGCTTCCACTCACCTCCATGGCCTGGGTCTCAGGGGTCAGGCGATCGAACAGGAAGCCGAGCACCTGGAAGTCCTGGCAGTACAGGAGCAGCTCCTCTGGGACGAACTTCAGGGTGGAGGTGGGCGTCATGACCTTTATCCGGGAAGGTCCCACTGGGACACGGCAGACCCCAGTTTGTTGACCTCTTGGCTTACAGTCAGTTACTCCACATTGAGGTCTGAAAATATGACTTACCAGCCACCACCTTCTCAACGCAGGTCAGTGCCACATCATGGTCTTCAAGCAGGATAGGGTCAGTATTTTCCTGAACAAAGGATCGCAGCATGAAGCAGAACTTCAAGCAACCAACAGACTGTATATCAACCTTCAGATCCTGTATATCAAACCCTAACCCTGGTCACAGTCCCGAGGGGCCTGGAGCCTATCCCAGACTGCACAGAATATAACTGGCAGGGGTACAGCCCAGACCCAGTCCCTAACACTTCACAAACATGCACACACTTTCACTATAACACAAACTGAAAAATTTATAGATACCAATGAACGTAACTGTGGGAGCAAACCAGAGTACCCAGAAGAAATCCGAACAAGAGAGGAAGAACATATAAACTCCACACAGACAGAGGAGTTGGGATTTAAAACCACAACCCTACAGACGTCAAGTAATAGCCTCAATATGACAATGCAGTCGATCATTACTACAGCAATAGATGACAGACCTGCCACTTACGTCACGCGTCAGGTCATCCTGGGGCACAAAAGCTACCCTGAAAGGGGTGCAGAAGAGTGTGCCAGCCAGCCAGCCACCCCCCTCTCTGCAGGGCAGCTTCTTCCTGACCAGGACAGCCTTCTGGAGGATATGTTCACCTGACGAAGATAGGCCTGACTGAATGAGTGCTCAAGCTATCAATCTCAGCCCAGAACTTGATAGCATGTTGATATTTTAACATCAAAATTATGTCCCAGATTAATTTAATTCATGAGAAATGCAATGTCTGTTACGACTGTGGATTAGAGTTAGGAAACTCAGGATTATGCTGATTGGAAGGGAAGTGAGGTATCAATCAGACATTCACACATAACAGCCTCATAGCCACTTAGCCTTATATGGGTTAACTTAGCTTCACCATGGCACCCAAACTCCTTACATAAACGCCCACCTGTCTAAAATAACCCCGAGCCAAAAACCTGAAGTTGACCAAACAGGCTTCCCTCTATTGCTAAGTTTCCAGTTCCTTCTTGAGAACAAAGCAAAGATTATGTTAAAAGTGTTTTTGACTGTTTTCAGCATCTACATTGCAGAAGAGATACAGAAAGCATTTCAGAAATGTTTTGAAAGATAAACCTAGAGAAAAAGAAAAAGTGTGATCACAGTGAGTACAGAACCAACCCTCGTACATAGAGTGCATTCCACAGAGAAAAAACAGATCAGTTATCAGACTCATATCAAAACCACTGCAGAGAGATACTGGAAATAATCAGGGAATCTTTATCCGGAAATATCAAAAAGAAAAAGTCTGAGACAGTTTGTCGGGGAAGCCTGTTTTTTTTTTGCAGCAAATGTTTGTGTGTATTTGTAAGTTGTGCGCAGCACAATGCAGCAGTCAGGAAATACAACTTGACATTGATAAAGTATCTGTAAACTTCTGTGTAGATTAAGTAGAGATTTATACAGGCAAACAATATGGCCGCCAGCTGGGGCGTTACCAAGTCAGCTACAATTATCGACTGAACGGATCTCAAAGTTGCTAACCAGACATCATAAGGATGTTCATAATGTCAAGGCTTTGAAATGTAACTTTTTAGCACTTTCAAGGCTTATCAGCAGACCCCTCGACAGAGCCTATCATGTTATTCCCTCAATGACCATGACCCTGACACTAACATATAGCATGCATGCAATCCATCCATCCTTCTCTAAATCGTTATAATCTGTCGTCCTACCCCACTGGACTGGTCTGGTTTCAGTGGCTCTGTGTGGGGGAGTCACCTGAGAAAGTAGCGGACTGGGGCAAACATGCAGTATGTATAGCTACGTGGGGGCGGGCAGCAGGAGACCCACTCTGCCCAGTGATATCTGACCACAATCATCTTATACTCTCCCTCGATGTTTTTTTCCCTTTCCTGTTTAATGAGAAAATATCTCTCCGCTTACTTCTTAACTAAAGACCATCTTTTGTTCGTCGTGTGTATTTAAAGGGGACATTGGCAGAGTACACATCCTTTGGAAATGATGCGTTATCTTTTGCTTCTTTCTGTAGATGTACAAAGCAGGTACCAAAAAAGTACATCTTCCTTGTTCCAATTTCGCATGATGTGGACTTAATTTGTTGTGAGAGCAAAGAGCCCTTTTTATGAGTGATAAGGGAGTACAGCCCCATTGAAATGAGAGACACAGACCACAAAAATACACACACGCTTCCTGTCAATATTTAAATCTCTGCCTGAGTCTAGTCTCTGAAGCTTCAAGCTTATATTGAGGAAAACTGCACGTAGATCAGAAGTAGGACAACTGGGAAAACATTAATGGGGGAGCTGGGTGACAGACAGAGCAGTGACAGTGACCGTGACCTAGACCATGACTACTGTCCCTTTGTATGGTGTTAAGTGGGCCTAAAAAAATTTGAAAATCAGACCAAACATGACTGACTATCTCATTAAAATGTGACACTCTGTCAGGCCTTCAGATAAACAAACAAATCAGATATACAAACAAAAATTCCAAAATGAAGTTAAGATAAACTTCACCTTACTATGTTTCAAGTCGTCATATTTTTCAACTTTTATTGAATGTTTTACTCTGTATCTGCTCTTAAAAAACAAGGCAGACAAATTTAGTACAAAAAAGAACAACAGTCTAACGTTGAAATAAGAAACCTTTGCTATTTGAGGTCATGGAAGCTTAGTAGTGACACAGATGGAAAGCGTGAGTGACAGTTTAGTACTGACGCAGGATTTCGGGTTCAGGTTCAGCCGGATGTGCGGCCGCGGGCAGCGCTCTGACCAAATCAGCCGTATCGCGGAGCGGAGAAGCTGCGGACTCTGAAGGCCGCAGACTCCCTAAGCGGACCTACTCTATGTCCTCGTTACTGTACGTTAATGATCAACTCTGCAGAGAAGCACCACAATCAGTCAGTATAAATCCACACTTTTCATCCAGATGCAACAAATGCAGCGAATACTGTAGTAGCTGAAGTATTCAAACTAACAAGATTTCTTCAGCTGCTAATATTAATGAAGTTTCAATACGGCTTCTACAAGATTTTTTAAAATATTTTTTTTACTGTTATAATGCATGAATTTAGATTAATTAAATTATAATGTTTGATTTTGTTAAATATATATATAGTTAATGCATATATTTACATTAGTTATGTTTGATTTTGTTACGTATATATTTAGTTATAGTGCATACATTCGTTTACATTGATGCATACATTAATGTAGTTAATCTTTGATTTTGTTATGTAGGTATTAATTATAATGCATACATTTACATTGACTTATTTATAATATGTTTGTATGTCACATGGAGCAAGTTTCTGCTAACTTAATGTAAATGTATGCCTTATAACAAAACGCATATCACAAAATCAATCAAGGTAGACGTGGGCAATATGACGATATGAGATCGTGAAGATGATTATGTGTTAACGATCTGCCACAGCAGAGACCGTAGAATTATCTATATAGATTACATTCTGTCTATTGCAGCTCTGTGCTATTCCTAATTTTTTTCTTCAGCCAAAGCGCACTATTTGTTAGTCCGCTTAATTACCGCCTTATAGAACCGGCGCTCAACCAACCAACGTAAACTGCGTCAATGGCGTACTTCTCACTCCACCACTCTCTTTGATTCTGAGTGTAGCGGGAAGCAATGGCTGGAAGTGAGAATATAATGGATGAGTTTGTCCCTAAAAATAACTCTACATCGGTAATATGGAAGCGCTTTGGCTTTTACCCAAACAATAAGGAACAAACAGTCGTTATTTGCACAGTCTGCAGAGAAAAGGTTCGCGCGTCGGACGGCAACACGACAAACCTTTTCAGTCACTTAAAGAGTAAACATCCGAAACAGTATGCCGAGAGAACCACAATTTAACTCTACATTTACGTTTTTGTTGACCCTTTTAAGAACCTATTTATTGTTTTACCTAAGGAGGTATTGTCATGTCATGTTAAAATGACAATGTTGAATAATCCAGTAATAGTTTAAGCATTGCATTAGCCCATAATAAGTTGTCATTATTATTGTTTACCATTTGTAAGTTTTTGTTCTTGTTGATATTTTGTTCTGAAGTAACTTTAAGTATTTATTTAGCTTTAAATAAACTTGTTGGCAAAATTACACAAACTGATTAAAATCTGTTCAGAAATGTTCTTTGGCCAAAATCCTGTTTCGTTCTTTAGGACTATATTTTAACAAAGGAAAAAACTTTGGTTTTACTGTTCAGTAACTTGCAAAATAGTAAAAAAAAATCTATGTAATTCAAATCAGTATAAAAATACTGTGATAAAATCGAAATCGTGATTTAATTGTAAAAAAAAATCGTGATATGATATTTTTGCCATATCGCCCACCCCTAAATCAAGGCAGTCACTACATCGCAAACATGTAGCTGTCAAGGAGCTAACAGCTCCAATGAGAGACCAGTAACTAGGGCAAGTTAACATTGGAACCATGTGTTAGAAACATAGCAAGAGAGCCATTCAAATCAAAGCATGAATGGATATTATCAGAAAGAAGCACTAAAAAGTTTGGTGAAAAACTCTCGCTCGATCTCTGGTTTTGAATACGAGCTTCATGATGCATTTCTCCAGGACAGCGCCACGCTTAGCTGAGCAACGTCTCGTCAGACTGACCTGGCAACAGGCGAAGACCAAGTGTCCCTCTGTCCCCCGCATCCGAGCTGCCGTGGGACAGCATTCTGTCCTGTGGGGCAAAGGAGAGGCAGACAGGCATGAGGCCGGGGCGAGGAGGGGGTCCTTACATGCTGTACAGTTTCAGGGCCATAGGTCTAGACACAATACAGTGTGTCCCCGTCAAGGCTGAAGCAGAACAGGAAGACATCTTTATTACAACTATGCGTATCTGTTATCCAGAAATTCCACAGTTAACCTTCGATTCCAGACACAGCTAATGATAAAAGATCGCAATTAGCACTAAAATGAATCACAGAGGAGCTGGAAATGCATTCTAGACACCAGAGGGCTGGGGTACATTCTATATGGGACCCCAGTCAGGCACAGGGCATATATGCGCGCGCAGTCATGCATCCAGGGCACCAGTTAGCCTAACTACATATCTCTGTACTGGAATACCTGCAAAGAGCACAAACTTCATATGCAGGGGTGTGACTCAAGACCCCTATCCTGCATAATACTAAGCATATCAGAATTTGTCACATTTTCAAATATAAGAAATATATGTGAAAAACAGACAGAACTTTACCGTCTTTAGTTGAAGCAAAAGGTTTGCAGCATTTTGGTGACAAAAGGACATGAGACCTATGACATAAACAGAACTGACAGAGGCACTCACTCATGAGCCCTACTAGAGATTTATGAAAGGAGGGGTAAGGCTTTGCTGAAAGATTTTCTTGAAAATGAAGACACACTAATTTAGTTTAAATAGTGTATCTGTATTCGGGGGGCGGGGGCACTAAAGATCATTTTAGGGGTGCTAAGCAACACCCCAGGAGAGGAAGAACAGTCTAGCAAGCAGAGGTGGAGAGTTCAGGTCCAGAAAGTAAACATCCAGACCAAGGTTTTGTTCCACCCAACCAATTGAGTATAAAGAGCCAGCCACACTGAGCTCAACTGGTTGGTTGGGACAAAATCTTGGTCTGGATTTGTAATCTCTGGACCTGGACTCTCCACCTCTGATAGCAAGAGAATGGGAAACAGATAGGGCAGAAGTGAGAATGATGTGTGTCTGGAGGGAAAGTGAGAGCAAGACGGCATGAAACCTTAGCACCAGCCTTCCAGAGACTGTTTCCAGCACTGGCCAGAGACTGTAGGCTCAAATGCATTGGCTTGCACCCCCCGAGGGAAAAGATATCAAATTTAATAATAGTAATAGTAATAATAATAATAATCGTAATTATTAAGAATACATGTAATTTGACGCACAGCTTTTTCGTATTGCTACCACTTTATTCAGTGTAACATTAGGTGCATCCGACTGTACTCGTTACAGTACGGCTCCAAAAAGGAAAAAATAAAGAAATCGTGAAATTCATAAGAAAGGAAATCCGTTGTCTAAAAATATAAGCACTTTGAAGTGCTCCCCATCTGCCCCACCCCGAACTAAAAGCAGCTTATGACCGTGCTTTTGTTTTCTTCGGCCGAAATGACTCAAATTTAATGCCAAATCACGCCGAAAAGTCTTAATCTTTAGTGCCGCATGATCGCTACGGTCTGCAACAAGGGAGACGAAAAACAAGACAACCATCAATCACCAACACGACAGTCCGCGTATTGACCCCAGAGTTAAAATACATATAAAACGGCACGGAAGCAGCCGAATACGCAGCATTTTCATGCAAACGGAAACCAAAAAATGAAAATTAGATGCTAATCGAGCCGTTGCGTGTCATCTGCTTATACACCAATGTTTATCAGCAACGAGAACTCATATTTCCTCTTTATTTCCATCTAAACACCCACCTGTGATCTTTTTCTATCTGCTTCGCCTTACAGATTGTGCTGGTGCAGCGGTATATTAACAGCACAAGATAATTTAAAAATAATAACCATCTCCTTGATATCGATCTGACAGGCTCTGGAGGTCACAGAAGGTGCAAATCATGGGAGGGTAATTAAATATAAATTTGAAACGACTTGCAGCTCACGGTCGTGAATGTTTAATGTGAAAATTATACTTCAGCTCTACGGAGTTTATACCTTCGCGCTGGAACTTTCCTTCCTATCATGACTCGGCTGCCACCGAGGACTAATACCCACACCGTAGTTTCATTACCAAATGATCGTGCACTAAAATTGAGGCTTAAAGTACGAAAAAATAAAGGCTGCTACTTGGTTGTTTGCATTCCATGTTATCCATACCCAAATGATTACGGGGACAGCACGATTAATTTGCATGGTGCAACAGCAGTGCAATTCAAAAGGTCCTGCTTTTACAATGGGAAGTGATGCTCGTAATTTATCTTTTAATAAATAAAATTTGGACAAAAATGAGCGGACGAAGCAAAACAACAAATAGGGATCCTCTGCGGCCATCCAGGCTGAACTGCATCCACACGCCACGTTTCCATAATATAGTTTCTGTCACAATTACCGCTGAAGCGACTGGGACAGTCCTT
Source organism: Isichthys henryi (assembly GCA_026776945.1). Taxonomy (NCBI): domain Eukaryota; kingdom Metazoa; phylum Chordata; class Actinopteri; order Osteoglossiformes; family Mormyridae; genus Isichthys; species Isichthys henryi. The sequence goes on along the minus strand of JAODJX010000049.1, from coordinate 11,356,569 downwards.
TCCTGCCTCCCCATCCACGTACTTATTTATGTAATTGTATTTGGATTGTTTGCAGGGTAGATTCCGCATTTTAATCACGGCTTGAAACCTGGACCCTCTGCCGATAACTCATGTAAAGTTAAAGGAACAGAAGATTTAAGCTCGGAGAAATGACGGGCCAAAAAAGTAATTCTGCAAAGCCGTTTTAAATAATGACGTTTAGTCGGATCAGTCGATTGTTGCATCGCGTAAACTGGAATTAACACGTGCTCATTTCCCAGAAACAAGACAAATTACTTCATGTTCTTACTATATTCATCTCAGAATCAGCACGTTTATAACGTTATTTTGGGACATTGTATATTTAGTCTGCGGTAGACCACCCCCTGTGGCAGCTTTACGTCTCAAACCTGGCGGCCGAGGTAACCGAAATGAGAAACTGCATATATTAATAAACCATGTATATTTTGCGCGATATCATCAGAATCAGTCACCACGTTACGTTACCCCCTAAAGGTTACAATACCTATTCAAAACGTAGCCTCTGTCAAACAACCTAAACTTCCCTATTAGATAGACCAAGCATCCCTATTAAAACATATCTCAACAGCAGAGACGTACCCAGGTCTCCTCGACTGGTTTTTAGTGATTTTCCTAATGACAATATACTATATAATTTTATATACGCCTAAGAGCAGTAGTGTTTTAGTAAATATTTACGTTATACACGACCTCACGCGCAACGTCACTAATAAGGATCAACGCACTAGACTTAATTTCATAAATTAATATGTCGAAAGTACCAGCATGTCACAACCTAGTCTACCTCCACTACACGTTTAGTAAAAAACGTTATCGTATCGAAATACATGTGTATAGAGTGAAAATGCAGCTTCCTAGGCGTATTAAGTACCTTGGCATCTGGGACACGTTGTCGGGCTTTAAAGAAGCTCTTGGGTCCCGTCAGCATGTCGGTGGCCCCAAGACAGTTTGCGATGTTATGAACGGATCAACAGCCGAAACCGGGTCTCTAATCAGTCGTCGTGTAGAACGGGAAATTTGGCCAAGCTGTACTTCTCTGCAGGTTTGACAGAAATAAGCCTTTATTTCTGCTTCTGCGACATTCAGCAGCCCCGCTTGGACGACTCCTCGGTTCTCAGTTGGTCTGTGGTTTCTCGAGTTGCACTTCTATAATCCATTTATCACTTTACTCCTGTACAGCGTATACTAAGAGTGAAAAAGCGCCCCATTCTAGGCTTAGGGAAGTTGTAGACCTTTAGTTTGCAACATTTAACTAGTTTTTAAAGCCTGTACGGAGCACAGCGAGATATCTGCACATTGTCGGTTTTCAGTGTGTTTATCTCCTTGCTGCTGAGAAGCACATTTTCACAGAAGGAAGCTGCTCAGCGTCTTAAAGGGCCAGTAGACGATTAAAAAAAATACCGTACTTGTACAGTGTTCTAACTTTATGGAAAGTAAATGTGATACGAGACGGTAAAATATCATGTTAGTAAACACACTATCCTAAACTAGTTCACCCTGTTAAATGTAAAACTATAGGCGAGTTATGAAACAATGACTTAAGATTAGCTTTACTGCTGGGGATAAGGTTGGTAGTAATGTAAAATTTGAGGGTAAACAGGTGCAAAGTCGTCTGCTAAACAGTAGAAAATTCACATGGTCAGATAGGTCCAACGTCACTCAGCAGACAAGGTGCTTTGGGCATGTCCAACACAGAGATGGACCCAGAGCTCACTGGATGACCATCTCCCCAAATAAAATGGCTGGGAAGAGGAAGGTCTGGGCATCCCTGTGCAGACTGCTGCCCCTGTAACCCAGCAGAAAAGGAAGTCTAGAAATAGGGATGTCAGGATTTATAACCTGCACTCCCTGAAAGCACAGCTGACATTGGAAATGTAATCTTGGCCTTTGATTTCTGCTAGTTATTTTTGTATAGCAATTTAAGCAGGCAACCTCTCCCATGAGAGAGTTTGTTATGCTGCAGAGTCCACATCCATAACAGCCTTAAGCACCACAAAATGTTTCAGGTTAAAAACATCCCTACCATCACAATGTGACAGTGACGTGCCACATGCATTAATATTAGGGTCAATAGCTACATTTCCCAGCTCCAGTTGAAGTTAGTAAAAATGCACAAGGCAACAATACAGGAAATACTCATTTATTGACATCCATCTTATTCATGTCCATTTTACTGCCGTTGCCGATGTTGTGAACGCCAAACAGCAGCTCCCACCAAGGCCACCGTTCCCAGCACAGCAACACCTGCCATTCCCCACATGGTATAGCCAAGTGACTGGGGCACTGTCAACAGAGGACACCAGTTACATTCCTGATTTGATCATGTCAGGCCATCAACCCACAGTACAGCCTCACCCTTATACTGTTGCTTAATTGGGGCTGGAGGCTCAGGAACAACATTGAACTCGCCACTGGAGACCAGGATCTTCTCACGGCTGGGGATGTGCCGTACAGCTCTCCCTGGAAGGAGACAGGTATGACGGGAGGGATGGCAGGGTGACACTGCAACTCAATCCCCCTGGCATAAAACTCACGTTTCCGGGAGCATCTCTGCGCACAGCTGTCTGTGGCAGATGGGGTGCACACTGCAGTACTGCAGTGGACGAATACCTGTGAGAAGCAGCAAGTGTTAGAGAAGCAATCCTTTTTGGAGCCTGAAAGGCAGCAGGTAATGGTCCATACCTTCTCCTTCAGATATTTCGTGGAGAGAGCATCCACAAAGGTGAACATCTGGACCACAAACCTCTTGTAATGGGTTGGGAAGGGAAGCCCAGAAGATGCATTTACAGGAACCACAGTGGTTATGTACTTGTCACTCTGGTTGGAACACCTGCACATGCCCAACTATAGTAAGCAGAGCATCAGAACACAGCCTTGACTATACAGTTGGCTGCTCACCCATTAACCAAGAGGCTCCATAGGGGTACGCTGAGGGGGTTAGGGGTGCTTGTGGCCCAGCAGCTCTCCAGAAGCAAGACAATGTTGGGGTCCATCCTTTCCAAGATGTGCACCTCAACATACACAGGCTGCCGCAACACCTTGGTAACAGGGTAGTCAGTTGCCTGGTAGTATGATGTATAAGCAGATTCTCCTGTACGGAGCCAGGAATGGCGATTACTACAGAGATCAGAGGCATATAGGGAAGCACCAAGACCATCACAGCACCTTCACTGCAGCCTTTTGAGGCACACTGGCCATTGGCAATTCTCAGCTCTACCCTGAGAGGCCCTGGAGCAGTTACTGGAAGGGGTGGTGGCACCGTGTTGATCTCAGCCGCCAGGGAAACCACATCCGAGCCATTGTACTTGCACTGGAGCAGCAGACTAGAAACAAGGCCATCAGTCCAGCCATCACAGTCATGGAGAAGGGCTCACAGAAAATACTTACTGGAAGATTGGGTCTCTTGTGATGGAGCCTAGGGGTCCAACCACAACATCATAAGAGGACAACATCTTGTTCTCATACACTACAGCACCTCCCTGCACCTGAGACAGATGCCAGAGCATTACCAACAGCACAGGAAATAACATAGGTGCCACTTGATTTGTGGTACTTACAATAGCTGTGGTGCCACAGGCAGTGACTGGGAAGTTGTAGATGGCAAAGTAGTTAGTAGTAGTAACAGGGAGACAAGGTGCTTGTTGTTTCCCATCCCGCAATGCAAGGGAACTCACATTCAGCTGGGGCACAGTGGAACTTGTGGGCACCACAACTACAAACTGCCCGTCTCTGGTGCACTGCACAGTTACTGAAGAGATTTAGAAGTCACTAGCCAGTCAAGGTAGAACCACTTACAGTGTAGGGCTGATACATGCAGGTTAAGCCATCTTAAAGGTAAAGGATTATAGATGTACCATCTGCAAAATTCCTTCAAAAGGACACGTTAAACAAAACTTGAAGAGTCGCATCGACAACAGCATACTAGCTGGCGCGTTTTGTGACTGAATTTCTTCCGAACACCCACCTGCGTTTCCGTAATAACACGTCTGACCATCGAAACAACAGTTTAAAGCGTCGCAATCGGTGCTACTATTAGCCGGGACGCCACACGGTAATTTTTCGTAAACCTGGCATTTATCATTCGATTGCATGGACTTTTTCGGCGACGTAACTTGAGCGAAAGTCTCCATAAGAACACTAAAAAACACCGCAGCGCGGACCCAAAGCCGTCCACCCCTGAAAAACGCCATAACCCGGACAAGAGAACGCAATAACAGGCGAGCGAGCTCAGACGCTTTTATGTACCGTGAATCAGTTAACTCGTCATGTGATACAGTTTAACCAATCAGGACTTACCGCAGATAAAATAATATGGCTAATCAATTATCATTCATTTTGAAAGCAAATATCTGTTATCAAGATATACTATAGTTTTTCCTTTCCCCTCTTGTGGTAAACTGGAAGGAAACTTTTCATTGAATAAACCATTCAATTATGTACTTTACTTAAGTAAGCTAGCTACATTGACCTACACACATAGAATAAAATTAAGTGTAAAAGCACTTCAATAATAATCTAGGGCTGGTTGATAGTTTTCACCTGACGTCCACCTGTAGTGTAAAATGAGGGGTTATTGGAGTTGCCGGCTTCGGTCAGCTGGCTGAAGTCAGATTTTCAGTTTGAGACATGTCTGCAAGGGGCGGCAGTGGTTAGCACTGTCGCCTCACACCTCTGGGACCCGGGTTCGAGTCTCCGCCTGGGTCACATGTGTGTGGAGTT
>JAODJX010000049.1:11313440-11334186 GCA_026776945.1 Isichthys henryi | reverse complement strand
CACCACCCCCCCCCCACACCCACACACCCCAAACCCCACACAACCCCCCACCCCCCGCCCCCGGGGCGGGGGGGGGGGGGCGCCCCCCCCCAGGCAGGTTGAAGCTGCTTTAGAGAAGAGGGCGGAACCAAAACCCCACCCGACCAATGGGGATGCAGAGGAGGGGCCAGACAGAAGACTGGCAACTTAGGAGCAATAAAGGGCCGGTGGTGGCGGGGGGCTTTAGTAAGAGTGACGGAGACAGAAGCCCAGGAAATGAGATATTTAAAGCTTGTTGCCTAATTAAAATTGTCTGTGGAGGTACACAGTTATTTATATAGCAGCGCCTCCTCTGATTCTCCACACGCAGGAGTCCGCAGCAGCCAGTAGAGCTCCGAACAGCCAGCCCACTGAAGCCCCAGCAGCACCGACTCACACGGGGAGCTGCGTGTCGCAGCGTCGTGGGAATATGGGGGTCATTCACACCTTACTTGGGACAGGCTCTCACATGTTTAGCAGAATCATTTTTCAACATCACCGAGCAGTTTGGCAAGTCAAGACCAGAAGGAGAAAGAGGCCGAATACAGGAGGAGATGGACAAAAGCATGCCGTTCTTTTTGGTCTCCTGGGTCACCCTTTGGCCTCTGTATCATGGAGGCAGACCAGCGCTCTTCTGAAACAGTAAGAAATGGCCCAAACAGGGTGAGGCTTTTCTGTGAAGTTTCCACTTTTCAGAGGAATGTGTGGGAGAGGGCGAGAAAGAAAGCAGAGATGGGGAGAGAGGATTAATCTAGATGAAGAAGAGAGAGACAGTGCTCCCACCTTCCATCTGCAGCCCTGGCTGTCCAGCATAGCTGAGCCCAGCCCCCCCCCCCCCCCCCCAAGACGGCATCACTCTGATGCGCAGCTTTGGCCTGACCACGGTACTGCATCCGAGACGCTGTATCCGCTGCATGAGAAGGCAGGGGAAATGGAAAAGAAATGCGTTTGGTTTCGCAGACACACTTGAAACCACGACAGTTCATAAGAAGCCCTTCGAGACACACTGCGATCATTCTGTGCTCTCCTGACCGCTGCATGATTACACACATGTCTGTGCGTCTTATAGAATACACAGTTATAAGAACAGAGTGAAGCATAAAAAGTCAGAGGGCCTACAGACCTACTGTAGGTTGTGAACTCAAAGGAAAAAGGGGAAAAAAAAAGAATCAGACTCTGGAATTTATCTGCATTATAGACAAACACACACGCTAAAATATACAATGTGTCACAAAACGGAACCATTTTTTCCTAACTGTCAAGCACCACTGCTATCGACAGGATGCCACTCTGAGCGATAACGGCCCGTCAAATAAAGGACCAATCAAACATCCTCGATGGGGGTAAATGTAATAGAAGGCATTCAAACAACGACCCCTCTTTCACCCGTCTAAAGGCCTCGGCCAAGGTTCAGAGCTAATCTCCGAAGCCGAAGACGCCCATGATTATGCTGTGCCAATTGTGTGGTTGCGGTGAACCACGTGGAAGAGGGGCGGCGGAGAAGGGGGGGAGGGAGGGTGTGGACAAGACACAACAAGCCCTTAACCTAGATTTCCCTCGCTGCGGTTCTCCGTGCAAGAGGATCCTGAAATCGCCTGCTCGCTGAATCTGCTGCGTTTTCAGGAAATTCGCAGGGAAGTCTCAAATGCTACGGTGCATGACTGCCAAGCCGCACAAGCCAAAAGTGCCAGGGTCCAAATCAACCCTTAAAAGGTGACAGTAAACAGTGCCGGGCGGGGAAAACATCTCAGTGCCGCAAATGTGAGCACTCAATGCATGATGCTCCCAAAGTACGCCTTAAAACACAAGACCAGAGAAAAAAAAACACACAAAAAAAATCAATTTCTGCACAAGACACCCTTCTTATGGAGACTAACGTGCCTGTCTGTGAATGTCCCGTCCTTTGCCTGCGCATTTTCTGCACGATTGCAACATAACAAGAATAGGCCTGTTTTCCAAGACGAAAATAGTCTAGCATATGAAGAGCCCAGGGACAACTCAGAGCACTGGATAATCAGGCCTCTTTTTCCCAATAGTAAAAAGATGAAAGGGGAAAATCTTATAAAAACATCTTAAATCTATAAAGAATCTCCTAATTAAATGATATTATTGATCATTTCAAGAAGCTCCTTATCCCAGGTCAGGTTCAAAACACTCTCCCTTGACACAGACCGGCGAGGAATGCCATCCAAAATTAGAGTCTCTCCGTGACGTGCATACCTTTAGCATTAACGCACTGATTCACAAGGTCTCTACAGCCATTACGCAGCAGCGCCAGCGTCACCACGGCAGCCCTACGGTGGCCCAGCGGGGGCAGAGGTGACAGAGGCTCACCCACAGCACAGAGCCAAGGCAGGAGGTTCTTCTCAATGGTACTGGCAAGCTCTTTTTGCTGACACAAGTTCGGCAGGATGTGCGGCATTGAGGTCGAGATGTTTTGCACCTTCAGGAAAGCACTGAAAGTCAAATCAAAATATCGAACCTGGCAGAGGAATACAGAACTTTGAGGACGCTTACTGGCAAATGGCCAACATTAATCACGACTCAACCTTCAACATTCTGGGGTGATTCTGCATGTCCTGCCCCTTGGGCACTAAAGGCTATTATTGGATGACTGTAGCTCCATGATGCTTAAAGAGGAGCTCTGAAAGGATTAAGGGCAGCATCAAGTTGGCTGAGGACTGGCTGAAGGTCCAGTCGTCTTAACCAAATGATCGTGTCACTTGACGTACTGTGTGCTTCAATAAAAAGCAGTGCTTGCATGTGTGTGTGTATATTAAAACAGAAAACATGCCCCACTTCAAATCAAATGAACCAAGTCACAAAGACTTCTATTGTTTTCAGGTGAGTCTGATCTTTCGCTTTCAAAATTACACACTCCTTTAAAGGGGAGTCGGTTGCATTTCTCCCTGGGCTTTTTTCATTAACACTTAGCATACTGTTTGCCAAAATAGCAGCTACCGGAGTGAGGGCAGGACACCGAAGAATGCGCTAAGGGCTTGTTTTCATTGGCTCTGCACATAATTTGCAGCCACCTTCAGAGACGGGAGCAAATGTCAGGTTCGGCTCCCGGCACAACGTGAGTGTGTGTTCATGGGGCCGCAGGCTAACCTGAATCACGCCGTACGGCAGCCGAGGATTCCTAAAGCTAAGCCCTACAGTAAAGCTGCATCCTCAACCTCTATCAGGTAGCACATTGAGTGCAAAATAACAAAAATAAGACGAAGAATCGCATGCCTGAGGAAGACTTGTTAAGCGCAGATGAAAGGGAAGCAAACAGATTGGTAGGTAAACAGATACACTTCATCGATCACAAGCAGGAACATTCTTCAGCTTTCATTCCACATGCTTCATAACATACAGTCACGAGACCAGCTTCAGGACCTGGTATGAATTCCTGTGGGAATGGTTTTGCATGTTTTGGAGGTTTGTAGAATGGGGGAAGCCCATCATACGTAGAGCGGTTCAAACAGGACAGTCCGCAGAAGCTAAGACGAGCCAAGCAGACGCAGAAAGCCCCTCACTTCTGCAGCCTCCTGCTCAGACGGAGAACTTCGTAAAAAAGGTCTGAACATCAACTACTGGTTTTTCCTATGCGCATCCAGATCAGGAGAATGCATGCACTCAGAAGACACGGAGATCCAGCCGGAGCGTGGACCAAAGCCAAGAGCTCTGCAGTGCAGCAGGAGTAACATTCCAGAGCCCCTTTTCCCTCCAGCACCCACTCAGCACACTAACATCTCCCTGGCACCTCAGCACCCAGCCCCCCCCCCTCCCCGCATGCCCAGCAGCCTTCTCTCCCTCCTCCCACGCCTCGGCTTGCTTGCTCAGCACGTACGTTGAATCCCCAGTCGGTATCATCTAAGCTCCCTCTTGGGAGGCCTGAAAGACGACTTCACAGCCCCCGACATCCTGAAGGTCTGCTTCTTGGAGTCGGTCATCACGGGACCACTTAAGGCTTCAGAAACCGAGCTGTGCTTCAACCCCCCCACCAAAAGGGTGGAGGGGGAGGGGAAATTCTGACAAGTTCCACAGTAAACCATAACATATTTTAGCATTAAAATCGACCTATACGTTATCTTTAAATCTCACCCACAAACAGGCTGATGTGTAGCGTGAGTGTCATCTTCTGGCACCTCCTCACTCCAGCCACGAGCACGTGCCTGTTAACAGCTTTATCGATTCTGCATGGTGCAACTGATGGAGCCAAACGAAAACAGAAACGTCGTCCTTGGAGAAACAGACGCCTCTAAGGTTGCACAGCGCGCCTGCTGCTGCTTCGAGGAAAACGGCTCAACCCTGTGCTGCTATTACTTATGTGGTTTTCTAAAAGCTCTTCAGACGTTCCTTAGAACCCAGCGCCGTGCCAACCGCCGAGCAAGGATGCCAGACGAGACCATTAAAAGAAAAGTCCGAAACAAAACAAAAATCACATGAATATTCATTTCTGTGCAAAGCAAGTGCCAAAGAGCCACCTGTCTTAACACAGACTAAACATCCGCGAAACACGTTTGAGTGTCTGCGGTCACAGCCAGCTCAGCATCAGCTGGTCGGCCACGTTCGCGTAACACTGGGAGGGATCATTCTCCTGTGAGAGAGGGGTCCCATCGAGACTCATTCGCTATTGAGGAAGGGCTGCAGAAGCCTAAACGTCCCCAAGAACAACCGAACAAGGGATAAAAAGCCAAAAGAATTAGCAAAAAGTGTGTAGCAGCCTGGATTTGATGGAATTCTGGTTCATTTTTTTTTTTAAACATACTCATAAAAACATTTATAGTTGCAAATAGCAAACGACAGGCAAAACAATGCAAAAAAACTCAGTGTAATTTATTACACCTGGTAATCTTCCTACTTAAGAATTAAAATTTGCTTATTGGGGATTAATAGCCATTGACCTGTTTTGATTGCCGCCTGGGTGCATTATAGAGAGCACAACTCCATGTGTCATCAAGGTCCACTGAGTCTGTCAAGAGCTGAAGCACATGTGCTCACACCTGCTCAACGTGTGGAGAAGTAACAACTGATTTGTTGTGAGCTGGTCTTTTTATTTAATCCTCATTCACCACGAGATGCTACGCTGCTTCGTAGGATGGTTACTGCAGCCTAATTTCTGGTGCAAGTGCGAAAGTAGCACACAGGGAATGAAGCAGAGATGAGATCAGCCACATTGCTCCATTAACTCCTGGAGACAGATGACCAGAAATGTCAGCAACTATTGAGGAACGCATTTGCAGGAAGTGACAAGCCTACATTCTCCTGTCCTAAGATCCTCTGGGCCCTTCCCGACTGACCACGACCTGCCTATTTCGGGGCAGTTCCTCAGTGCCAAAATGCCGTCTCTCAGCAAATGTTTCCTGTCGCTCTCACCAGCGGGTAACCCGACAGCCTGGGTCCAAGAAAAACACACTTTCAGCAGCTTGAACCCTGCATGAAACTCTAACGTTAAACACTGGGCAGGACGGCAGCCCTTATTTGGCCAACATGGAAACACCATGTTTTTTTCCCCTTGTTTTCAACAACTTATCATTTTAGATGGAAGCACCTCAAACACCGTTCACCGGGTCACAAACCACAGCAGATGTGGTTTATCTACATGGGAAATAAGGTTTCTGCTGCAGGTTGCTTCTCCTCACCTTGAACTTGGAGGCATAAAGTTTCTTTGTAGCAGGATCCTACCCGACAGACCTGTGTTTCTTCAGTGTTTTGGAAACATTCCATCCACTCTGTCTCCAGACCGAGAACTGGGTTATAGCCGAGCTGCTGACGGCAAACCAAGCGTCTGACCTCAGGGAACCTTCAGCTGAAGGTTCTAAGGAAACACCCAAACACGAAAGGAGAAACATGTAAAATAAAATAAAAAAAATTTTTTTTAATTAAAATACTGCATCATTCAGATTCTGCTCCCGGATCTTGCTGATAAATGACACCATTCCCCCGATTCCATTATCCAATTATTGTCTCTCTCTAGCTACCCAGGGGTGCATGTAACAGGTCAGGCCTCGTAACTCTGAAGCACCTAACCATCTGAGGCTGGTAAAATGTAATGTAAGACAATGAAAAGTTCAGACTGCTCCTGCAATCCTGGCAGGACAGCAATGTCATCAAATGTCACAGCTACATTGTTTGCTTCATACCACAGCGCAGGACTCCCGCCCTGACCTGACGACGACTTCGCTCCTCTTCCATTCCCGAATGTGCCCTTACTTGACTGTTAGAAGTCAAAGGTCAAAAGCTTGTGCTAATACAAGATGACAGGTTTCCTTGCGCAGGTCACTCATTGGCTAATTGCCTGCACATATGCATAGGTACCTTTCCTTAAAATAACAAAGTGTTGCCTCTTAAATCTTTTCAAAAGAGCCAAGAGTAAGAACTGGTTTCTCAACAGCCAAAGTATGAGGAACATTATGAACCCAACAAGTAGAAAAACAGCTGCAAAGCAAATTGAGGATTCAGCATGTCACAGTGCGAACTACAATCTAAACTTCACACTTGTGGTAAAGTTGCCCTTAACACAATGTCCTTCCTGAGAGCCTTAGGGGTGGGTGGAAACGTGCCCAGTCCAGTACAGCGAGTGCCCATCATGCCAGGACAGAGGCGCTCTGATCACGGTATCAGGTAGCCAGGCAGCTGGCATCCATGGTCAGTTCCTCCTGAGCAGAGCAAACTCTAATTAGGTTTCACCTGGTGATTAATTATTCATATCACCCACTTTCTTGGGATCTTCCATGGAAACGAAGTGTTTTCACGCCCATCCTGGTCTCTGGCAGGGATACGGACAGCATTTTCCGGAAGTAAGGTAACGACAATCTGCATTGCTTTGTGTCTTTAACCCAATCTCAGTGATGGCAGAGAGCAGTGTTTAGCTAATGTCCATTGCTTTCCCTGGCATTTCATACTACAAAAACATATGTAAACTTGTAACTTAATAAAAATAGCACTTTTAAATCAAGCTTCATCTCACTCTAGCTTAATAGTGTCAATAAAATATAGCTAATGAATGATTGAATGACTCCTCTCTCTCCAAATTTGAATGTCATTTATAGATACCGAACTATAATTCATTTACTTTAATTGTGTTTAATTGCATTTGTTCTCCCCAGATTGAACAGATTATGTCCAGTTACCTCATACAATCGAATGACATGCAGTTAGGTGAAGCACCATTGCCAAACCATTCACAGTGTGCTATTGTGGATATGCGCCGCGATGACCTGGCGTCCCACCCAGGGCCTCCCCTGCCTTGTGCCCTATACTGCATGCGATCGGATGCAGCCCCCACACCTCTGTACTCGATAAGCAGGTGTAGGATGAGTAGATGGGAGAGTTTTAGTCATACCCATGACGCGTACTTTTTGGAAATGAAGCAGCATCCAGTCTCATGACTCTTACCACCCTATGCGTAATCACTGCAACTTGGCCCGTCATGGTTAGACGTCTACATTTTTTAAAACGTTTTTTTTTTTATAAAAAAAAAAAAAACAAACACTTATGCAATGAAGGTGGGAGATGAAAGCGACAGCGATGACTAACAGCCTGGGTCCCCATGAGCTGCGACTGCCGCCGCTCACTGAACACCGCAGACAGGCGGGAGGCGTTATCCTCAGGCCGCTCGCACGCCCACCCCCAGCTAGCTGCTCGTACGACTTTTGGGTTTTTCATAGCGTCCCACGCCCTTAAATCGCCGGACCGCTGATTCACTCCACCTTACGCTGTGGTATTCGGTTTCATTAATAACACCCATTAAAGTAAAGTATCGGCAAAAGAATTAACTCGCCATACTGTGAAAGGACTACAGAGGTGGAAGCCGCCTGGTCGCTGGCCTTCACAAACAGGCACAAACAGACTCATTCGGGCCCCGCACCTGAAACCAAACTATAAATAAATTCCAAAAACATAATTAAAACAAGTTTAAGAGGTCCGGCCAGGTTCGCACTCCAGGTTCCTCTTCTAGTCACTGATCCTTCCTTTCTCTCCAGCCATGTGCTATAAACTGCTGGCGACATTAGAGATGCATGGCAAATGTTAAAATAATGGTGTCAAGGGTATAGATCGTTTATAGTGATCGTGTCTGTTTTGATGAAATTGATCACTACAGATCATTACAACCCATTTTTTCTTTATGTCTCAAGCAGATTACCATCTGATTTACATTTATTACACAAATAAGGGAATAAAACGGTCAGCGTCGCTATTTACTCAATTTTATTGACTTTCAGAATACAGAACCGCTGTTTCAAATGCTTTTCGAGTTGCAGTACTGCACAAATTACTGGACTGTATCATTCAAATACGCTACAATATAGCACAGTACAGTACATAAAATGTAGCTTATTGGGGTATTTGATGAGTCTATATTCGTAATTCATAGAAAAATGACTTTTTCCCTGTGATGTTCTCTGTGCAGGTTGCATTAGCCTCAGGTAGCCAGCTAGAAGCAGACGGGTTACCACAAGGCACAGCAGGCAAGTAAAAAAAGAAGAATTAGCGCAAGTTTTTTTCCATACGTTACTATGTATAAAATGAACACTGTAAGCAGACTACTTGATTACTATTAGTGAATTATTTACAGTATTTGTACAGGAATGATTCCATCCCAAGTTATTTGATCCATATAAGCGGTTTATCACTATAACCGTGATCACTATTAGCGATCGGTGGTATTACATTTGGTAGCTTAAACTGTTTTCCTGCAATGTTTACATTTGACTGCTTTTTGTTTGGTGTCGTCTTCACTAAAGCCACAATGTGTCCAAATGACGGATATGGCATTTTAATTTCATACAAGCTGCTCGAGTTGCTCAGTCGGCTTGGTGTTCGAGTTCTCCTCCATGTTGCAAACTGGACGGGGTGGAGTCATGTGACGACATGTGCAATAGTACGTCATTAAGGGGACCGTACATGAATACGCACTGGGGACAGTATTAACAGAAAAGAAAAAAAAAACAGAAGTAACCAACATGGGCAACATTGTGTCAATTTGAGGTTTTAAATGTTGGTTTTGATGAATTTTCCATTATTGCCCAGCCCTACCTGAAAATGAGAATTGCAGGCTCTGGGGGGTTTTGCTGCTACCTCACACCTTCAGGATTGGAGATCTGAATCTTGCCTCCAGCCTGTGTGTGGAGTTCGCTTGCTCTCCCTGGGCTCAAACAGGTTTCCACCATGCATTCCTGTTTCTTCACCCAGCCGATTAACATGTGGCTAGGTGAACTGATGTCTCTCAACTGCCCACTGTGTGTGTGTGTGTGTGTGTGTGTGTGTGTGTGTGTGTGTGCACGCCCTGTGATGACATGGCACAACCCCCTCTCCACGCCCCGCCTGGGTGTTCCCCTGCCTTGTGCCCTGTGCTTCCTGTGATAAAATCCAAGCCCAATGACGGTGTACTGGAGAAGCATTATGGAAAAATGATAGATGACGCGAAACTATAATCCACAGCTATGAATTTATGAATGAGCTTTGACAATCAGTCTTTAATTAGGCAAAATACTTTGACCTCTGACTGGGTTTTCTATTACTTAAGGCCAGACCGGTATGTAATGTGGATCTATGCATTTTAAAATCCCACTTTTCTGGTTCTGTTGTACCTTTTTTTGAATGGTCTGAAGAGTTACCAAGAATCTTAAAGTATGGTCTGAAGCCTCAATACTGTTCATATTTTTTGCTTTTCAGTTGTTTTTCGTTACTATGAATTATCTTATATTGCACTATAAAGACAAAGAACCTTGTTCACATCAGCAGCATTCAGAGGTTAGTTATTTGATAAACGTTTCCGCTTGTTAGCTAGATTGACATAGAAGCGACAGTCCTGTTAAAACTGACCCAGCAAGCACTTTAATCAACAAAAATGCAGATTAAAAACAGTCAGCCAACATCAACTGATTTAAAACTGATATGTTGAATCCAGATCATGATATATGAACAACCACCATGAAAACAAGAGCCGAACTGCAGAAACAACGGTGTCGACCAGAAGCCAGAGTCACGTCACATCAGGAGGCCATGCGCACAAAAATCGCAAATCAATTCATTCGTTTTTTTACGAGGAAACTTCAAAATATTTACAAGATACATTATTAGACCAAAATGTCCAGACCACACCACTGCTGCAAATACAATTACCAGGCCTCACAATATATTTAGAAATATGAAATGTTGAGACTGTTTGAAAACGTAACAATTACCTTAAAAACCACATTGAAATGGGTCATCAAGAAATATGCAAATTACTGGTGGGTGTCGATTAAGATAAGATGAAAATGGAACTAAATTAACATATAATACAGTTCCAGAAGATCTAAAAAATAGACTTCGGAAGAATGATCGCGCATTAAAATAATCTAAAATGACCAAGAACAACATTATAAAATGATCCTACATCATGGGAGATACGTGCTGTCAGACAGGGGCCCACTAGCAGCTATCAGGAACACACTGAGGGACGACATGTAGGACTATTTCCCCGTTAGTGCAATTATAAACCACGACATCAAGAAACATGTCCATCAACAGATAAATGGGGTAAATCGGTTTGCCATCTAGAAACTTCCACAATCCAACGAAAGATCGTATACAAAGGAACGTCAGGTTTTTGGTTGGAAGAAAGTGAGTCATACTATGCAATTATATAAGACATAGTCTATCATAATCTCAAATCAAAAAGAGTTTATAAAAGTTATACAATTGATTAAAAAGGGTCTAACAATGTCTGATCATACAGAGGCAATGTGACCTCACTCCTTGAGGATTGAGGGTTTCACTGTGTGACTTTGCTCCCAGTCTAAAAACTTGCAATTAGGCATGATGGATGGATGGATGGATGGATCCAATTTACCAAAGAAGCCTTAAGCACAAGTAGATATTTTATTCTCATTGGGCAACTAGCTAACACTAACGCTGAAATATTACTGACTGTTAATGTGCTCAATCCCCAGCAGCCCTGTCCAGCCAAAGCAGCTGGATAATTGGATGGATGGATGTCCTCACCAGATTTAGAATTTTTCATCAGACGTGAACCCAATGATTAAAAATACTAAAGAACTCAAAGCAAACCATCACTAATAACAGCAGGCCTGGTCCTCCTCGCCTAGACTTTGCCAACTTCCTGGTCGTCATGACAGAGCACTCAGCTCAGCTCAACTCGGCTTCCATCCGACTTAACCTAAAAGACACATTGCTACTAAATCAGGCCCCCATAACTGCAGCCAACAGCTGGCTGCACGCCCCCCCCAGCCCAGCAGGACATAGGCTGGTGCAACCTTCAGCCCGAACGACGGCCTGCCCCATCGATGGCGCCCCTTACCACCGCTTCTCCCTCCATTTCAGCACCTTGCCTAAAAGCCCGAGATCTTCATCCTTCTCATGAAGAATGCAGAAGACTCGAGGAGATGACAGATTTCCGGCACGTCCCTCACGCTGCGGCCCCCACATTTACACTGTCATAACGAACGCGGGATCACACATACCCCCTCCCCCGTATAGCAGGGCGCGTGACTGGGTGGTGTTTACACACAGACACGGAGGGCCAGTTCCTCGCTCATGCGCCTGCCCCAGGGGCTCACCCTGCTCTGGTAAATACACACACACACGCAAACATACAAACACACACACGCACTACGCCGTGTACTCGCAGCCGGGACGCCATCCTGCCGCCCTGGAGTGGGCCGGGGTCAACGGCTGGCTGCCAGCCTCATGACGTCACCCACGCAAAGCAAAGCACGCCGCATCCCCAGAGCTGTGATCTATGTGCCTAATGCGGTCCAAGCATTGCTGCGTCGAGCCATGAGGGACACGGGGTGGAAATCCTCTCCTTTAGCCAATATGTCCATCTGGCCAGACGGCTGCGTTAATGGAGTAGAAAAAGAGGAGAGAAAAAAAAAAGAAAAAAAGGTCACACGGGCTGCCAAACTGCCCGGGACGGCCAGCTGAAACCAGCTCGGTGCCATGGCAACGTGGCCACGCCCAAACCCTGCATATACCCCCATAAACACGCCTGTATCCATTCAGGAGCAGTGGTGATTCTCGGCCTCAGTTTCACTGGAATTTACAGTGATGAAAATGCCCGAAACACTGAAGGTCACAGGCCAAAGAAGGAGCAGAAGAAAGGGCTGATACCTGCACAGCCCCACCCTTCAGTAAATTCTTGTTGTGCTGAGAGCAGTATCACATACCAGTTTGGGTGCTCGAACGTAAAAGGAAGCCAACCCACACACAATAAAGTCCAAAATCAAAGCCAGGTTGACATAAGCCATTCAGGACTAATTTCTCTACCAGGGTATTCTGTGTGTGGACAGCAGCTCCTCCTTTTTTTTACACCGAATGGGCCGTTCCAGAGGCAGGCCTCGATCGGGAGCCTCACCACACTGTATCCACACACACCCTTCCCAAACTAAATATTTGCCTGTCAGTTGAGAGACACCTGGACGGCCAAGGCTACACCGATTCCAGGAGTCACCTGATCAAGAAACCTGCTAACACTTTCTTGACCTGAACTGATAAGAAGCATCAATGCCGCTGACATCTGCAGACTCGTCAAAAAAAAAAGAAAGAAAAAGAAAAATATTAAGCATTTTCTGACATACTTGGAGGCTGCAAATATTGATACGAGCTGTCATGGTGACTGAGAGATAGACCACCAACATTCAAATTAACAATGGCAGCCTGAAGATGTAGCCCCGAAGCTTCAGGTGCATCACGCGCTGCCCGTGTCTTACATAACAGCCCGAGTGTGTGCTGAGGTCCAGGCACAGACTCGGACAGATCATATCAGCGCTGCAGAACTACCCCCATCTCAGTCCACCGCAACTCTGTTCCTGTTGCATGCCGACGATACCAGAGGCCGAGGAAAATGGAAGAGAAGACAGATGGCATTTTCTCTGTATTTCCGAGCTCTCCTATGAGAATCTGTGCAGCAACCCGCAAAGAAAAATACACCGGTGTCAAAGCTGTGCATGTGGCCGGAGGAACTGGAGGCACGACCGGAGAAGTCTGATCGGGGACGGGGGACTTCCCAGCTCTCTCACAATTTCCTTCCCAGACTTTTCACCCGTTGGGTCCATTTTCAGTGAACGGCAAAAATAAAAAGGACCCCCTCCTCACAGGAAATCTCTATAATTTTAACCACCAGGCACCAAAGCGATTAGCGGCCAAGATGCTACAATATCTGTTTCCTATGCGAGAGGCAGAGAGGGGGAAGGCAGACTCATGGCCCAGAATGTCCCAAAGTACCACCTAGAATTTGTTAATGGACCAAGTGGGAAAATAAGAATTCCCCCCACCCGTGGATACATCTCACAAAAAGGGGTGCAAAACGGATCCGTCCTGAGCCAGGGCTAAAGCTAGGAAAGCGGGCATGTCACGGCGGCCCATCCCAGATGCTCCTGCAGAGCGTGCTTACCTGTCCCAGTTTCTCATTTCAGCTTGGCCGCCCATGCAGGACAACATGCTGACAAAAGAACTCGTAAATAAGAGACTGAATAATTGAAGCCGCAGAGTAAAGCTACACCTGAGCTGATCCAGGCCGGGTCTGTGCATGGCAGCGGATCTGAAGACCGTTCAGAGGCCCAGTGTCTGCTTTTACATCATAGATGCTTCCAGTCAAGACCCCATGTAGGCCTTGTACAAATCCCTGGTACAATTCCCCACCTTATCTTTTCTGAGATCTGTATTGACAGCGATGACGAGACTGTAATCAGCATGTGAAAAATAGCGTGCGTCTTTCACCCCCTTTTGCGGCTTGTGTGGTTATCAGATGATAACGAAAGCAGCAAAGGTTTTACTTCATGTGAGCAATACAGCAACACAGACGAGGAGAGCCAGCACACAGTTTTAGAGTGATCTAATAACACTGCATAGCAGATGATCACTATTAAATGATGGCTTTAACATCCAATGCATTTTTATAAATGCTAGACCTTCAAATGTTCTTGGCCTAGCTGGAGGTGGCCAGAAACCAGACAGACTTTCAGAAGTCATGTTTCACAACAAAATCAGATTTGTTAACAAGAATAAACCATTGTTAGACACTTCCATAAAGTTCTGATTTTTAGTAATGACCAAGAAAAATGTTACATTACAAATACATGCATGTTATCCACCTTTGTAATCGATTTCAATACATTCATGTTCTGGTTGATTCCATAACCTATTTTAGGTAGCCAAAAAGTTAATAATTATTAACAAACAAACAATAAAAGTGCTAAAGAGCTGAAAATGTACGTTGAAAGCCATCAAGAGGTGATTACCTCCACCTCCCTTTTCTGTTTGCGACAACTTTCAAGTTCTTATTCATTACGGATACAACGATTTCAATTCATAAGCAGGCGCCTGGCTGTATTTGAGGTTCCGTAAAAAATATATATCGGAAACAGTAACCTCACTACGGTGTAAATTATAATGATAAAGTCGGACTTGGATGTTTTTACTCCTGTGATTTCGTTTACGGAGTATGTCCGACGCAAACAAGACCGCAACTCAGCACTAACTAGCTGGTCGAGTGGGCTTGTTAACTCGCTTAGCCTTTAGCGGAGGACAATGCAGCCAGTCGGCGACGCTAACTGTTAGCCGCACATCGATCGACCGTCTGCCTACTGCCTCAACACGCCCTGGAGCGGCCGAGGACGCTCTCGGCTCCCGGATAAACAGCAGCTGACGCCAGCTGGGGTGGAGATGTCGGAGAGAGCCACCCCGGGGCCTTCGGTGACCGATCCGCCGCCCGGTTTAGGCCCCCGAGGACCTGACAGAACTCTTTCTGCTGCTACAGACCACATAAACCACCGCTTACCTTGAGCGGCCTCAGTGTTCTCATTTTCATCTCCTCTGCAGCCACTTTTCAGATCTCAAATCGCAACGTTCACTCCTCCGAAGCCACTTTATTACTGACGCCGCAGAAATCCCACAGAAAAGAAGCTTTATTCCCGTGACTAAAAAGGAGCCAAAGTGATTTCTTAGTTACTTACAATAACAACAATGTCAACCCAGGCGCTGCTTAGACCCGCCCACCCGAAGGAGCTCACAGTCTCTAGCTTGTCGGTCACTGGGATGATATGAGTGACATTTCACGGAGCCAATAAACAATCAGTCTAGATCGCCATTCCGCAAAAGGATTGGGTCCTCTCAAAAAAGGCGAGACATCCAATCACTGACCTCTATCTCAACTGTAGACCCTGCATTGGTAGGTAAATAGAGGATAGAAATTGACGACTGTGCCTTTTAACAAGTATCCATCGCATTCGATGGCGATTGGTCAATATGTCTTTACTCCCTAAGCCAATAACAGAAGAATGGCTTATCTGCTCAGAGTGTCCAGGTGCTTGGTCTGCCCAGGTGACCAAAGAACCAATTAAAAAAGAATAATAATTAACTTCGCACACGGCGATTGGCTATATAACGAGAAAGACGGAGTTATCGGATCCGACGAGTGTATAATTTGGACCATGTGGCACTGACTGACAGGGTTTGGAAAGGCTTGCTCAGTGATGATGTCATCGGTAGCAGACACTTTACATTCATACTTTGGAAGATAAAACTTACTGTGTTATATAACTGGATTAATTACTTTACACTTGCTGAAGTTTGTGATAGACTTTTAATGTCATACGGAGTGTTATCACCTTACGTTTCAGAATATGACGATAAATCGAACTTTAATAGACCCGATCACCTGCACTGTTACTGTTATACGAAAATCTACTTTAGATCCGCATATTATATTGCCAATGAAATGGATTTAATTGCTGGAAGGTTTATCTGGACTTTTTATGGTCTAAACACCTAACTCCACGTAGTCTTCGAATTAATTCTTCATTTTGCCAAGCTTTGTCTGCATTCACCTTGCATTTAGTACTGATTTTTGTTGCGACGTATAGTCACATATTTGTGTTCATTTATTCAGATCAATTCTACTGAAATTATTCCAAAATCACAGAAAATATCATGTTACCCCGGTCTCTGAGTGTAGGTATGTACATAACTAATTTCATGCAAGCTTAAGGATATAAATATGTTTTTCCTATTTTGATCACTACAGAAGATCAGTAATTCTACTGTTATAATATTTAGGTTAGTCTCACACTAGGAATGTAGTAGAATTACAATGTGCCACCATCAGAATATTTCACTTATAAAATATACAAAACTTGATTTTCCATGTGTATCTATGCAGTGTTACCCCCCTCCTAGCTGTGCCCTGCAAGGGATCATGGCCATTGGAGTTGCAAAAAAAAAGACTGAGGACTTGACCTCAGTGTCCTCAATGGCTGGTACCAGCATGTATTCAGCATTTAGCCTGAATGACCTGTTTCCTAACCCAGGTCATGTAACATCCCCTGCCACTTACTAAAGAGATTCTCCCGCTTGACTTACACTTTCCATACTCATCTCATCCTACCCTGTTGCCTGGGATGACTTCAGTGACTCAAAACAGTTCAGCTTAATCCCCATAGAAGACTTGCTCTTTTCCTGCTTCGGTTCACTGCTCAGCTCTTCCCATATTTTACATACACTCTCTCTCACACACTGAGACAATTTGCACTAAAGACTTTCTATTGCTATTATATCTAATCTCCTATGTACTCTGTCTTAACTATTTCACTCGAACAATCATGCACTGAATTCTTACATGTTACTCACCTCTTCTCATCACTTTTTCATAAATAAAAAAGCTGGACATCCCTTTTATGTCTGTCTGTTCAGCTGGAAAACCTTCACAGCACATATTATAAAGGCCATGCGTGTTACAAACCTCTTCAGCAAATTAGCAAGTCAACAAAGCACATTTCAGGTTAATTGGCCTGTTTGCCAACAGGCGGCAGTTAAGTGCTAGTGAAGGTTGAAATTCCAAGAACTACGGAATTTCAGCACAACATTTCTGGGCAGCAAACTCCACGAACTGTAGTCATATACAAAATTAGAGTAAATTACTTCAATTTAGTGCACGCATTACACTAAAAGTACAATTTCCCTAGATGATTTTTCAGATTTCGCTGCCAGACTGCACTTCAGGTTAGATTAAACTGGGAGGTCAGTGACAAAAGCATGTTTATGGTTAAATATCACTCTGTTGAGTGTCTGCAAGCTAAGAGCAGGCATCAGCCCCCAAGCATTTAACTATTCAGTCACCTCAAACCGAATGATCATATCTCTGCATTTAGGAGGTATTTAACCTCCTTGTTATTTGCACCATTAAAAACGCGGTAAAGGCATTCTATGCAAAACGAGCACGCACATCTGAGCTGTTTTCACTTAGGTATGTTGTGCAACTCCTTGCCTGCACAGAATTCTTAAGTTTGTGAATAAATAGTTGCCATAAACCACAGAGCAGTTTAACCCGTTCTGAGTAAACTGCTCCTAACAGTGACCCAGTACCTGATTTCTACAAGCTGAAGAAAAAAAAAAAACCAGAACTTGATATGACTTCAAATCACAAAAAAAGTGCAAGTAAAAAATTTCCAACATATTTAATCATGTAAAATGAAATCCTTGACAATGTACAAACTGCTGCAGAGACAATTCACCTTTAAAGTACATTTTAGGTCATTATGGACTGACTGCGGCCATCACGAAAGCTCGATAAGACCGCAAAACCTTAAATTCTTAAGCTTTATTTTATGCACTGATGTAATTTTGGTCCTAAATTTATTTGCTGCAGAACAGAGCTGTTTAATCAGACAGATAGAAGTTCATTGCAGTTAAATAAAATTGAGGCTTATGCTACTATATCACCGCACACACAAAAACCAAATATGCGAAAAAAAGTTACTAAAATAACCAATCAAAAGGAAAGGTCCAACTCCATCTAGCTAAAATGTGTTCTGTCTCCCTTTCTACTGGATGATGATTATGCGCTTCAGGCCAATAACACCGCTGAAGGGAGGGATTAGCGCCGCCTCCTGTCTGGGCTTCTGCTTCGTCTCCGCCCACCCCTGTCAAAAAAAAAAAAGAGGCACTCATTCTCAACTTTAGGTGACACAGCAGACCCCAACAAATATGCTAGATTTGAAATAGCTTTCAGACCAAGAAAGAATATATTTCTGCAGAAAGTCAGGAACTGCCTCAAAACCTAGCCAGTACTAAAAAGCCGAAGGAGCCTGCAGGTGTAAATCCTTAGAAAAATACAGGACAACAGCGGTAAACTAATCCAAGCGACAGAGGGCTCCCAGACATTCTCACCTTCTCTTGCTTTTGGGTGGGCCCCTGACAAAGCCCCAGTCCACACTGATTGGCTGACCCATCAGGTCCTGACCGTTCAGGCCCTCCATCGCAGCAAGGGCCTCTTTGTAGGTCTCATACTCCACCAGCGCATATCCCTGGACAGCAGGCAAAAAGAACATGACTCCAGAGGAATCAACTTAAAAGAACGTAAGCAGCAAAAACGACCTCGAAGCTACTTATGTTACAACACACACAGAAAAAAAGGACCTCAAATTGCTTGTTATATATTTTTAACACCCTGCAGCATTAATGCACTCAAATGTACACACACAGTTATTTTCATCTCTCATGGCCCTCTTTTACTTGTTTTTCCATCTTGAAATTCCACATTTGATGTTACCATTTCTGCTCAGGTATTACCATACCAAGTGTTACCATAAATATGCATTTGTGTGATTATTTTAATCGATTTTTCGTAATTTTCAATTTACATACTTTCACCTAATCAAATCTTGGTGTCTATAGCTTTTGGCTTTGTTGATTAATATCTCGGTTTTCTCCCATTGTAGAAAACATATTTTGCACAGCACAAAACTGATGCAATACTGCCACCTTCTGTTTCAGCACAAATGTGCAGAAAATGGTTCTTCACTGGATACTTCCCATATTTCTGCCACAGTTACAGACAGAGTATCATATTTCAAAATGTTTATACTGCTCCATACAAACAGAAACGGGAAAGTGCTCACTATTACTGAAACCACTGTACCGAGTTGCTGTATTGAATGTATCTCATTGAATTCACAATTGTTACCTTTAGGTAGCCTGTCCGCCGGTCTAAGTTCAGATGCAGATTCTTGATCTCACCAAATTCTGCAAACTTATCGTGGATGTCTTCCTCCGTGGCCTCCTCGTGCACCCCGGTCACAAACAGGATCCAACCTTCCACAGCTGGAATGCCAATGGGAATCACCAATTCCAGTTCACATCATAGCAGAAGAATTCACCAACACACCCTCAACTTCCTAATAACTAAAAGTCCCATCGCCCTTTCAACACTCAGAGGACAGGGACATAGGAACAACTCAACCACACTTTATGAATGTACATAAGTATTATCTGACCATAGTGTCATGGTTACAATAGTTTGTTGCTTAACCCAAGCTACTAAAATGTTGGTGCGCCATTATAGCTTGTCATCCAATTTCTGTCAGAAGTACTGCCAAAAAAAAAAACGAAAACCAGTCACAATTTGCTGAAAACTGGAGCACCATAAGAAAATTCACCCAGTCAAGTTCTTCCTTGAATCCCACCGAAAAGCCATGAAAAATCTATTTTACCTGAACAAAAAAGGCTCTCAACAGTAAAATCCTTTAAAGGAGCTGCTTAAATATCTTATCTATCTTTCAACCATTTATGGATGCCAGTTCATTATAGACCACAGACACAGACATACTGTACACTGAGTACGTCACAGATGCTTATTAAGCAAACTGCATGTCTTTGAACAATAGGAAGAATCCAGAGTACATGCAGGAGACAAAATGCAAACGACACACACTGAACGGAAGGGGGATATTTGTTTATTTTTGGCTTTAGTTTTTTCCACACCATTAGGCTTAATGCAGGGTAGCCCTCAAAGAGAATATTCATAAATATTCATGTTGTGAAAGTGTCCACTGTCATTTCATAAAACCGGAGACTATAGAACGGAAATGTTTACAGTTAACATTCTCAGCTACATAACACACTAAAACGCTCAGATAATTCTGAAGAAATTGCCTTTGTAGAATACATCCCAAATCATTATATTTGATATTAAAATATACTTACATCTCTGTGGGCCTGGTTCATCTCCATCTTGCTCTACTGTGTCATAATCTTCTCTCACTCTTGATCTGGCTCCTTCATCTATGAAAAATATGGTTCAACATTTTGCACCCTAGCAAAGCAATAATATGCTTTCGAAGAAAACGCTGTTCTGTGCATCAGCTTAGGGCAAAAGCTCGGTCAGCCAGCATCCAGCACCGATGGAGCAGTTGTAGCTAATGAAAGCAAATGAACTTATATTATTGCAGCTGACAGAGTAAGATTATAAATTCATACGCTTTCATTAGCTACAACTGCTCCAGCAGTATAAGACTGGGCTTGAACCTGGAACCTTCAGGACACATTTATGGCTCAGTGGGCTAAGCCTCTGTGCCTGTGATTGGACGGTCCCCGGTTCAAGCCCGGCCTTGGCACATCGATGGACCCTTGGGCAAGGCCCTTAACCCTCAGCTCCCTGGGTGCTGCTACAAACGGCTGCCCTTTGTTGCCAAGCTTGCTCTCACTTACAGAGAACAATATGGGGTACGCGAAAAGACAATTTTCCCCATGGCAATCAATAAAATATCATCATCATCATCAACAACTTAGCAAGGTACACACTTCACCTGACCCAAAAACTCCATTTTACAAAACAAAACGTTCTACATGAATGTGTTATCAGCCACCTGTACCATCCCTGGATATTATATATACACTCACACGTATAATTTATATATATACACACACACATACACACACGTATAATTTATAT
>JAODJX010000049.1:11301830-11313340 GCA_026776945.1 Isichthys henryi | reverse complement strand
ACACATACACACACGTATAATTTATATATATACACACACACATACACACACGTATAATTTATATATATACACACACATATATATATATATATATATATACACACACATACATACATACATACATACACACACAGACACACGTATAATATATATACATACATACATACATACATACACACACACACACACACACACACACACACACACACGTATAATATATATACACACACACACACACACACACGTATAATTAATATATACACACACACACGTATAATTAATATATACACACACACACACACACACGTATAATTAATATATACACACACACACACACACACACACACGTCTCAAGCTCAGACATATTTTCATTTTTGGAGTCCCCCGTTTATAATGTAGACCACGGCAGTCTTACAGAATTCCTGCTGAGTATGATAACCCTAAACTTACCTGATCCAAAACCTCGCCCCTTCCTCCTCTTAGCCTTTTCTTTCAGTTTATGGATGCTTTCTGGAAAACAAAGTGGCCAATATTAACTCGGCTGCCGATTGCTCCGGATTAGTTGGCGATCAGAGAACAGAAATTAATTCAAACACAGTAATTATCAAGCACAAACGACACAGTAAAACCAGCTAGCGCGACTGACTAAACTACAAAGCCAAGCAATGAAGTTCCATTTGTACTCATCTCTAACGTTAGCCTTATGCTAAATCACTTACATAGGCCCAAAGCTTCAACGGGAATTACGCTGGCAAAATAGATAACTTGAAAACCATATACATCCAAGATATGGCTGAATGGAGAACAATACAAACACCGGTTCCGTTAAGTATTAAATTTTACCATCACCATCCTCATCCATAGGAAAATCCTCGCCCCCGGCTTCATGTAAATCCAGTACGTCCGACATGTTGGCTGCCCTGTTGCAAACGCAAGTACAGTGATTAAGGCATTGTGGGACTTTGGAGGTCCATATATAACGCGCCAAAAAGACCGCGCAGCCTAAGTGCGCAGCCATATTGGGAAGGTCATGTGTACGTCCTCCGAAAAATAAGCATTTTCCCCATGTGCAACATATTTCTAGCATAACAAGTAGTCATATTCAGATAAGAAGTAAACAACAAACTTGATTATTTGAGTACTGCTTTATTGTGTTCAAATCTAAGTATAAACCTGGTTTAAGTAAAAAATTATACTTGAAAATATTGTAGAAAATACATATAATAAATGTATCAAACAAAAACACTCTTGGAGAGATAACTGTTTCTTAAAAAAGCATTTTAGTCAAACATGCGGTTTGTTAATAAATCATTACAAAAAATAAGAGAAAAGTGGAACATAATGTATTGCCTGCTCTTTGTAAAACCGACTTGGTCTAATATTTGTTGCTGGAACAAAGCGTTATTTTGTACTTTAGCAACAAAATGCAACAAAACATGTAAGAACATTTTGTCTTTTTAGGACCAAAAATCACATTTGTAAAATGTGGATTGTATAATGTAGGAAGAGTTGCAAACTGTGGACTATACAAAAAAGAATTCAACAGAAACTTAAAGAAGATATATTGATATTTCAGGAA
The DNA here is from genome assembly GCA_026776945.1 of Isichthys henryi. Classification (NCBI taxonomy): domain Eukaryota; kingdom Metazoa; phylum Chordata; class Actinopteri; order Osteoglossiformes; family Mormyridae; genus Isichthys; species Isichthys henryi. The sequence continues at coordinate 11,311,761 of JAODJX010000049.1, read as the reverse complement.
CAGAAATAGTTAAAACAATGTTCAAATTCTGTCTGCTAAACAATCACCAATGTTTATGGCTGCATCTGTAAAGAACCACTTAAAATATAAAGTACATGATCTTGTATCTACATTCCTAGCGTAGTATAATGACTGAAATACAATAAAATCACATTATTAAAAAGCCTGAGTCCAGGATGTTCTCTCTTAGACTAAATTTACACTGCGAATTGCACAAAAGGTCAATATGGCTTTCGTGTAATATGCTGACAGAATCGAAAACAATGAAACAGCATCTCTCTGTTGCTGAATACTGTTCAGTCTGGGTCATTTTGATTTCTGACCACCTCTTCAGCTGAATGCTACTAATTTTGTGATTTTAAAACAACAGACAGAAAGGAAATTCACTAAGAAGGCTGGGAAGTGTCACAAATGATGTCACTTTAAAAGTAGGTGGCAGAACGGGTCGTGTAAAAACATATTTCATCCTAGTAAGCGCTGGATAGTAAATGAGGCATGAAAGAGCTGAAAATGTTTAAAAACATTGGTACAAAAGGTTCCAATTTCCTGCTCAAGATCAAATTGTGTTCAATACATTTTTTAAATATGGTTGAACCCTATAGGGCTAATATTTTAGTACAAAACACGTGTGTCTCCAAAGGCCTGTCAATTCAGACCCACACAGTAACCTACGGCTGTTTATCTGGAAGGAATTTATAAGTAGCATGTAGCAATGTGAGAGAATCCAGAGTGGAGACTGTGTATGCTGGTGTGGCAAAATTTCAAGGACATTATTAAGAAATTTATTTAGTAAAGCAAAATAAAAATGATAAATGATGTTCCACTCTAGGGAATCACTGGAAATGACATCGAATCCACCTGGCTTTTGGCTCGTGGGAGTTTGAGTCCAAGTTTGAGGAGGTGAGTCCAAGAAGCTAGAGGAGGTGGGACCAACCAATCAGATGTCTTGATCCTCTGATTGCTTGGACCCACCTCCTCTACAATCTAATTGGTTATCTCCCTGAAATGAAGAATCATTTTTCCTTCTGCCCTCGGAACATTTTTGTGTAAGTAAAACTCCCAAGTGCCAAATTTTGTTTGCATGCATTTTGAATAAGCTTATTTTATACACGTTTAAATCTTTCATCCAGTAACTGGGCTCTAGCTGTTGAAGTGTATTTTCTGGATCTGTGGCTACAGCGCTGTATTGTACAATCATTAACAAAGGTGGGCTTCCACTGTTCCCTTAGGTCTGCATCTAGCATCCGGCGGGCAGGGTGGCGGAGTTGGCGTTGCCCAGCTGTCCGACAGCAAGCATCAGGATGTCCTTCTTCTCCTTGTGGAAGCGCAGCTCCCGGCCTGCCAGGCGCGCCTCTTCCAGCTCCCGCTCTGTGGCGGCTAGTTCCCGCGCGATGGTGCCCGCCACGCTCTGCTCCCGGTTCACCCAATCAGCAGCCATCTGGGTGCGCATGTCATCATCCAGCGCCCGGTGTGAGTAGTGAGCCAGCACCTCCTGTGGGAATGAACAATAACGACCAGTCAGCTAGAGCATCTAAGATTGTAATGTCTTAACGGTGATATGACAGCCAAATAAACAATTCAGTACATATGTAGTTGCACACATGTGACAAATGAAACTGTTACCAGTGAAACACAGACAACACATGAGGCACATTATTATTATAAATACCAGACCAACCCACAAATGCACACATGGTCGTGTGGTATACAAATATATGACTAACAATGGTAGTCATGTTTGCATAAAAGCTAAGTGGCAAAGGTGAAGCCAAATGTACCCATAATTGCATCAATGTATTAGCACTATGTGTGAGTGTTACTCTGTCGGTATGTTTGTAATAGGCAATTGGCCACTTGTAAGGCACTTTGGACAAAAAAACACCTGCTAAAATTTTTATTTAACTCTCAGCCGCAAAATGGCAAACATCATGTAGCCGGGCTACAAATTGAAAACACCCATGAACAAAAATGGACAAAACACTGACCAGGCTGAGAAATCAAATCTAAAACATGCTACAAGTCATTAGCGCGCATTCTCGTGGCTAACTTCAACTCGCCCACCCCCTCCCCCCAATGTTTCTGTAGAGATGAAAGTCATACAGGCAGATGAAAGGGAATGTCTAATCAGCCCAGGGACGCCGTTAATGAGTGCTCCCTGTGTCTTGAAATACAGCATCGGATTATAAATTATACAGTATAACACATGAATGGAGGTAAACAACAGGACACTGGCTGCATTACACCAATTAGTCAGACATATTTTATATATTTGGAAATTTTGAAAATTGAAACAGAAAGTGTACATTGGCATGATTTATCGCAAACAGTTTTATTCATTTAGGTCAGTGTTTCTCAACCGGTGGGTCCAACCCAAAAGTAGGTTTTGCAGGTAATTTTCAGTGGGTGGTGAAACATGCAGTAAAAAAACAAATCATTTAACCAAATAATCACCCGCCCCCCCCCCAATCGACGGCCGTTATCATTCCCTACCCCCACCCCAAACACACAACTTTTAAACACTTCAAATATTTGGGTCATGACTTAATGACCAAGCGGAAACGCAGATCCTGAGACTAAACCAGTTGAGAACCACAGATTTAGGTGATTCTTCTATCCAGAGCAATGCAGGTATGAAAAAATGTGAAACACTAACGTTCAATTGACAGCCATGTGCTCTATGTTGCCTGGGATAGGCTCCAGACCCCCCCACGAGTCTGCTCAGGGTAAGGAGTTAGAAGACGAATAGATCATCATTTTGAACGCTGCACAGGAAAGAGATCGTCAGAGGAATGAGAAACTAAACACTTGGTTGTTGAGTAAAATTATTCCCTGTGGTGTGATTCAGGAAAAATATCTTTCAGCGTAATTTACACGATACCCGCTGCTAAACGTGAGCTTCTCCAAAGCCTGCTTTGACTTGTACTGTTATATCACGACCAAACGCAAAAGGCTTGCACTGCTGCGTAAGAAAAATGGAATTTTGTATAAACTGACATGAAGAACACACAAAATAAGGATACTTTGTGAGAGACTGACATCACAAGTGACTTTTCCTTTCCCAAGATATCCCATCAGACACTACTGGAAATTCTCAGTGTGCTCACACAACGGCTATGGTTAATAATGAAGAATATGCAAATTGGTTTTCTCTCATGCACCAAGTAAATAATAATTATTATTTAAATTCAGTGGTACATCATAGCCCTTCTGAAATAAATGGATTGACCCAGATTTTTGTTATGTATAATTTTCTGCACAATAAATAATACATGTATAAATGTTTTTCTCATGTGATTCACCCCCATAGCCAAACCTGAATATAAATACAGCGATCAAGCAAGAATTTTCTGATGCCAATACTAACTAGCCCTTGCTCCAGAAGAATATTGGATTCCCCGAGGTAGAGATCATGGGGCTTATTTTTGATGCAATCTATTGCTGACTGCAATGACCAAGTATGTGGGTAGGTGCCCAGAAACACTGAGGAAAAGAGGTCGTAAATTTGCCTCCTTGGGAATTTCCACCTATTTTTCAGGCCGAGTCACATTACGTCACACAGCACTGTGTTTACGGATTGGAAGGCCATGGTATATCTTGGGTCAAGCTACAGTCAACACTGAGAAACTTGCCATGTAAGTAAGAGGCAGTAAAACTGCCTTTTGTAATAGATGCTTTTATCCAAAGAAACATACATTTTATTCAGAAAACGGAGTCCTTGGAGTCTCTGGAACAGTTTGAAGATAAAGGCCTCGATCAAAGGCTCAACGGTAAAATCACTCTGCCAAACCTGGGATTCAAACCGGCAAATTCCAATTGCAGCTAGAGCAGCAGGTGATGTTACCAGGGGTACAGGGGATACACCAGTACCTTGTACTGGTCAGATGAAAATGCTAATGGTGCATACTAATTTCAACAAAATTAAGTTATATGGTTAAGTTATATTTGAAAATGTGGCTTCAGTCATGCTTTTCAGTGTGTAATAATACTTCACTGCAAATGTAATGCATTGTGTATAACAGTTTTTCCCAATCCAGGCCCTAGGGACCCAAAAGTTTTTGCTCCCTTCGAGCTCCCTACCAGAAAACGTGACCTGCCTGTGGGTCCCCGAGGCCTGGATTGGGAGACGTTGGTGTATAACATTATTACTATCTAGGTCCCAGCTTCTGCAAATGAGCCTCACCTGCCGAGAGCACTGCCTCTCCCTCATGGCCTTCAGACTGCCGTTCCAGTGAAGCAGCTGGAAGACGGTCATCAGCTCCTAGGAGAGACGCCATATCAGAGTACAGCACAGAGGACCTGCCCCTTTATTCACCATCTCCAGAAACAATGTCAAAATATCAAAACTCACTCATCCTATCACCACCCAATTACACTCAGAGTCAGTGATTAATCCCACCCCCACAGTCTTTCAGCCTACATGACTGGATAAGGAAAATCTCAGCAACACTATACTTGAAGTACTTATCTATAATGCATTATAGATACCTTCATAATGTATTACAGAGCATCCATAATGCATTATAATGTTTGCTATACGAATTAATAAAGCATTACAGCATCTTCTATTGACAGTTAGTATGCATTATAGTGTTGACATTAATACTTCATAAGCTCCAGTGAAGCTCTCATTTACAATTCACTATAGATGCCTTCATAATTCATTATGAAGGTATCTATAATGCATTATAGATAACAGCTTCAAGCAAAGTCCTAACAAACCCTCAAATATTAGGCAATAACAATTTACCAGTACTTGTAATTGATGCTTGGGTTGTATTGTTTAGGTTTTTAACTGTTGGATGACAGATAATTAGGGAATAAATGCGAAAAATACAGCAGATACTTAAGGAGTCAGACAGTTTTGGATCCAAGCGTTGTTCCACGTCTACATTCATGCCTCCTTTCTGAATATTTTTTTGCTCCAACTTTCCAATGCACATAGAAAGATCTTATGACACCTATGTTTGCTTTCAAGTTTCATGGCTAAAAGTTTCATGGCTAAAAAGACATCATTTCTGGATGGTGGTGAAACCTTTATGGCTGCATATTCCATTCCTTGATACATCAAAGAATTCCAGTTTTATATATGTTTCGTTTGTTCATTCATTCACAACGATTTTCCAGTCCATTCTGCATCTATTTATTTAATTAATATTAATTGGTTTTATTTCCTCTGTGACTCTGTCCTGAATAAGCAGTTGAAAGACAGATCGAAGAATTGTTTTTTGACAGAGACCATCTGTACCAAAGGACCTAAAAAATAATGATAAATTAAGCAGGATTTACCTGAAACTCCAACATGGACTTGCCCTTGTTGGACTCCAGCATGAAGCGGAATGCACCAATGCCTGTGTTTGGGTTGTCAGCCTCCTCTCTGTTACCCTATAAACAACAAACTGTCATTATTCACTACAGAACCTCCATATGCAGGGTAAATAGTATGCAGGAATACTTAGTACCAAGAAGGTATAATGAATCAATTATCTGTTGTGTTCAAAGCAATATGCTGTAAGTTTTGCAGAAATACAATTAGACAGAAATTGCAATAATTATTACCATGACAGTACAGCTAAGTTTTTATTCCAAGAATGAAACGCTTGAGAAGATACTTGGTTTAAACCAATAAATAACTCAAACCTCATTTAAAAAGTAACTTTGAAATTATGCATTGTTCACCGCGATTAGCATGATTCTTTTGCATTAGTACAATGGCCACACAACACAAAAAACGCGGAGGTTGTCATCTCCTCTGCCGCCCAGTAGGAGGCGACGTTACTCACGTTGAAAGAGGCGAGTGCCTCGCACACACTCTTCTCGATGAAGTCGTCCGTGATGCGGCGGGAGGGGTGTTCGTTGAAGACGGAGTTCATCAGGGCGATCTTGGCCGCGCTGCGTCTTGCTTCAGCCTTGGTGGGGCAGAACTGCCAACAGGGGGTACCACCACAGCAGGAAGACATCGAATAACTTATCTGTCTCCCGGACATCAAGTCTTATTTGAATGAACTCAGGTTAGGTCTCCCTCTAAGAAGGTAAACATGCTTCGGTACCTTGATCCTGATGCCTTTTTACCCTACAAATGATGCCTTCTTGAAGATGTTGAGATATTCTCTTATGAGTCAGTATGGATCTAGGATGAATGTTTGGGGGAAGCTGGGGTTTGACTGTTTTCTACTAAGTTCTTCTCCTTAATCACAAACAGATGAAGGCCCACGTGACTTTCCAACCACAGAGTATTGTACAGAAAGCTAATTTACGACATGAAAAAATGGAACACCCAGCCTTCTAAAACATTTCTCTCCCCATATCCAGGTTTGGAGCAAGGCTCACACTGTAAGAAGGGGGAACAACCGCAGGATGGAAAAGATGTGTCCTGAGATTTGCCGCATGCGTCATTGCACCAAACACAGTAGGGCTTCAATCCTTTGAAAACAGTTCCGAGGCCGAGAGTTGGAACCTGGATTGCTATAGGACAAGCCAGTTCCCTGCTCGTTGGCCAATGTGTGTTAAGGAGTAGTGTCCACGACGAATCAGACGAACGCTGTCGCGCTTATTCCGAGCCACCTGATTTGTTCATCTATGGCAATGAGAGATTTGTTTTTGAAGGACGCTTACCAACCAGCCTCTGGCAACGGCTTTGCATAAACTAATCAATAATTTATGAGCACTTCTTGCCACAATGGCTCCATCGTAGCCAATGACATAAAGACTACAGGAGTTTCCAGATGCATGTTATAACTGCTCACAGTGTCAATGGAGAGAAGGCTCGATCTGCATCTGGGTTTACATGGTCCTTTGAAGAGTTTGTCATTTTCTGTGAAAGCCTCTACATGCAGACAAACTACTATGCATTTAACAGAATATTTTTTTATTCAAGCTAAATTGAAATTAAGTCGGGGGTGGCATAGTGGTGCAGTGGTTAGCATGGTTGCCTCACACCTCTGGGTCCCAGGTTCGAGTCTCTGTCTGGGTGACATGTGTTTGAAGTTTGCATGTTCTCCCAATGTCGTTATGGGGTTTCCTCTGAATACTCCAGTTTCCCCCCCACAGTCCAAAAACATGCTGAGGCTAATTGGAGTTGCTAAATTGCGTGTAGGTGTGCATGTGTGAGTGTGCCCTGCGATGGGCTGGCCCCCCATCCTGGGTTGTTCCCTGCCTCGTGCCCATTGCTTCCGGGATAGGCTCCGGATCCCCCACGACCCAGTATGGATAAGCGGTTTGGAAAATGGATGGATGGATGGACATGGGACCTGACTCGGGTTTTACCCAGCTGACATGTGAGACATGGAGGAAAAAGGCAGAACTGAGCAAGAGCCAAAGAATCTTGGTTTTGGGATTTGCAGACAGAATTACCAAAGCTTATAGATGAACATATTGATTTTAAATCCCTAGAACTTCAAATCCTTCACTAGACTAAGACTACACTTCACATATAGTCCTCTTTGAAGGAACCAAACTCAGACCTCTAGAAGTGGTCCCAAAAGTGGACCAACAGAAAGGGAATTCAGTTCTTTTTGTGTTCACAATGCGAGTTTACTGGTTTACTTCAGCTCAGATGGGGCCTCAGTCCCTTTTCTGTTCATACTTCAAGTTCTTATGGAGCTCTCAGACCTTTACTGCTTTGGATTCTGGGTAGTTTTCACTTCAAACAAGATGGCTGCAAAAAGCATGCAAATTCCCCATAGTCTCCTCCACTGACCAAACTATTCGGCGTCCCACACTTGCAGCCATTATGTTTACTTGTTTCCCGGGACTGTAACACATGATCTGCCTACAGCAAAACTAAAGGGTAAAAATTGTCAAAGCAAGCCAGGACCGCTTTGTGTTCATAATGCACAAGTTAAACAAACCATGACGTGGACTACAAGTGCACCGGACTGAGACTACCTCCCTATGTGGTCTCAGTTTGGTTCGTTTCAAAGAGGTCTGAGTTTGTTTGGGGTGTTCACATATACGCAAAAAATGCTGACTAATCGATCTGAGTTCACTTTAAAGGATGAAACGGATCAAGTGAGAAAACACCCTTAGGCTTTGGACTAAGATTGCTTTGGTTGGTTGCTCTCTCAACATTTGCATCAAACATTGGAAGGCTCAGAACTGTTGCTGAGTTTTGTGTGCGGTCAGCGAGAAACTTGCCTGTTTGGAACGAGAGCAAAATAATCAGGGGCTTGAAGGTGCAGCCGGCCTGTTTTTCCACACGAACTAAAGATTCAGGACACTTTCCATGCAAATGGAGCCAACTCAGAACCACCAATCAGAAGCCAAGTGACAGGCATCCAGAAAAGGAAGACCAACAGACTGTCAGTGGCTTAGCATACTTTTCGGTTATGTGTGTGACCGTGGTTTAGAGTCACTAATGCGTGTGTGTATGCATGTGCGAGGCAGGGGCTTATTCAGCGGTTTACGTGTAACTGTACGGCTTCTTCCGCGCTTTGGAAATGGAATGATGGTACCGCGGGCTGTGGTGAGCAGAGGAAATGAAAACAGGCTGAAAGGAACAGAATCACCAGCCTTTCGGGGGTCTGTTATGTTGCCCGGATGGAAGGGAAATGGACGACCTGGCAGCTACTCAGTAACCGACCTCACCGAACACTTAAAGGAAAAAGGTGATTGGAGACCACTGGCCTGCAGAAGGAAATAGCTGTCATGGTTTTATTTTTAGGCGTGATTCTGGAATTATGTGTGACCTCACAGTAAAGATGGTGAAGATGCTTAACCTCGGGGTCGTTCAGTCTCTGACTGAACATTATCGGCACTTTCCTATTAATGGTGCTCTTGGAACAGTTGTGAGCATGACAAACAGAACGTAGCAGCCAAATGTGTAAATAAATACATCAATTAAGAGCATCCCAAGCAATAAAAAGCATTTTTGTTTCATTCGTTTCTACTTTTATGAACCCTAACTGTTCCCAGCAATAGTGAACTAATACTAGATAAATAGCAGCAGTAAATGTGACCGTGAATGACGATGTTCCAAAAGTTTCCAAAAATTTAGTGCAAATGGGAGCGAACTGGATGTGGATCAGTGTTAGGGGATAAAGAAATTGCATGTAGATAGAGCAGTTTGAAATCTATTTTCGTATCATATATATTCACACAGGACTAATATACTTGTACGTCTTTTTCTCGTATGTCCATTCAAATGGATTTTGTTATAGTCGTTTGGAAGTTATGTAAACTTGCCGAAACTGCATACTGTAGATAAAGGTTCCAGCTGGTCTGGAAGAAGAGAACGTGAGACTCGTGAAAAATGGAAAAGACAGACTTGGAAAGGAGGCAAACCCACGACAAACTTAATAACCCTAAATGACATGTCTGCTGCTACCACAAGCCGGTCAGACAGCTTAGGGTTTTAACCCAGTAAGGAACCACTGTCCACGATGGAGTTTTAAACTGGGATTAGCAGAGTGCTTGTCATCTAATCTGGATTTTATCATTTACAATAATCCACGATTCGTAATTAGTTTTTAGTTTAGTTTGGTTATTCGATAAAATTAGAAGTCATGCTAAATAACTAATAATTTGCTAATAATGCTAATAATTTTTTTCTTATGCACTGCAGCATCAAAAGATTCGGGTGCCGTGTATCCTTCGTTCTTTGATTTTCCCGTTTCAAAACGATTTGTTTTCACACACAATGTTTGTTTGATTTATATCTGCACATGTTTGTAAGAAAAATGTCGTTAAAAAGATTTTTAGCAAAGATATACTGTGAACTTAGAAATTAACTGTATATATATATATATAAAACATATATTTTGTATATTTTTTCTTGTTTCTCTTACTAAAACGTGAAATTGATCATGAAAATACCTCAGCCAGCCCCACCTCCAGCTCCCCCACCGCACATCTGCTGACTCGGGTCGCCCCGTCGCCCCCTGGCCCCAGCCCCCCCCCCCCCCGGCGGGCGGGCGGCCGCGGGGGGGGGGGGGGG
>JAODJX010000049.1:11252289-11272444 GCA_026776945.1 Isichthys henryi | reverse complement strand
GAGATCCCCCCCACCCACCTGGCAAACAAAGATTTTACCCACAAAATTTTCCTTGCCCACTGGTTGCATATATGTGTGTCCCATCATTATATACTGTACGAAGAAAGACAAACTGAGGGATTATTTAGCAACTCTATTTGAACATTTTTAACTTGTAGTTTAAATTTTAACGACCCTACAGTTCACCACAACCCTCAACGTGAGAAGTGATTTGATGATGAATGGATGGATGGATGGATGGATGATGGGAAGAATGGATGAACTTACAGGAATCTAACTTCAAAGTATTCTTGGACCTCGGATGAAGTGAGACTTCTCCAATACTCCTCAGAGATCAGTTTTACATGCACTTAATCACCTTTGTTATTGCCATTTCTTTTGGGAAAAAATATTTCCCAAAGCTGTAAGTATAACCCTTGTGTCGATAATATCATTATTTATGTGAACCAGAACAGAGAAAAAACAGATTTCCCTGAAATGTGTTGTTTTTTTCATCTAGGAATTCATCAGGAAAACCGACTACAGTGTTGCAATTCTACGCAGGAATGGCACTATATAGAATTGCGACCTGGCAAGAAATTTGCAGCTGTGGTATATAGGAGAGGATGACATTTCTGTATTGGGAACACCCTGCTTGCTCTGTGCATGTAGATCTATGGCATCGTGGAGGGACGTCCATGCCCTTCCTGCTACTGTAAGTGACTTGCCGCCTATGCACTAGTGTTCCAGAACGGTGCAGGCCATCCCAAGCCCTCCAGTCTCCCACTACTACAGACCTCTTAATGGAACCTCCATTTCCCCAGTCATTATCCCCCCATGGCTATTCACCTCTATGCTGATACTGCGCACGACTCCCCCTGGGGGTGGAGCCCAGTAAGACGCTCCATCAACATTTGCCGTAAGCACATGTAATGACATTTCTGAGGCGAAGCATGCGGTTTTTAATTCGGCTCTAATGAGCATCGGGGTAAATATGACTAAATGGCCTTGGCTGTAACCCGAAGCCTGACATTTTAATGCTTTTAGTGCAAAATTTCTTCAGCTTCCAGCCCTGATGTTTATTTTGTCGTTTCTCCACAGTCCGCAATCTCTGACCTGCTCTCAGAATGACTCGATAACAGCAGAAAGTGAGGCACATAAAATCACATCAGTGGGTTACAGGACGTGGAGGCTGTAGAGGTAGTAGGTGGAAGAACAGCACCGGTGTAAGTGGTGAATGCAGTGAGACGTCAAACACCGCAGATCTGTCCTCACAGGGCGATACAAGTTTAGCATTCTGAGAAGCACTGTCCCTCCCAATCAGCCGAGCGATTTCCATAGAAACATTTTCCTGATGATATAATCTACTGCAGTATTCCTCACAGACATGCAAAAAAACTATGTACATTAAATCGGATAGTTAAACTATACCGAGAAAGAACAGAGATCCCAGGAGAATAGACGTTAATTAATTCAAAACATCTAGCTACAAAAATGGATTAAATGTTCGATTGCAGGTTATGCAAGATGCTCTGGACGAGTTCTGCTAATCAGCTTAATACTGTAATTAAGCAATAAGATGCCCAATTACACAAATTTCTATAGGACGCAGAGGGCACATGAAGATTGTTTACTTGCGCATTAACCTAAGTGAAAGCAAAACGGACAGGCTGATAAGCGGTGCTCATCTCTGGCGAGGAAAACAGGCGAATCATCCTGAATGGATTGAAATCCTTTCCGAGAGCCTTTCTTTTAGTGGAGTGAGTCAGCAATTAATAGCTTTCAAAAGTTCCACAATTTCACCATTTAGTTTTGCTGGAACTTTTATTCATTCTTATCGGCAGTACGTGGTATGAAGTGTAGGGGATGCTTCTATTTTATAGCCATAACAAAAACAAATAAATTGTAAAAATTATTTCTTGTCATTTAATATATCCCATTTATAGTAAAATTATGTAATTTAAGGATTTTGTAATATCGTAAGAAACCAATAGGCAGCTGTGAAAATGTGTGAAAGTGTAAAATGTCAGGCCACCTCAGCTGTGGGATTCTGGGAAAATGAATAATGCATCATTGGTACATAAATCAATGTCTATTGACAAACACATGTGACAATGGACAGTTCCGTGTTAGACCTTCTGGAATCAGTGTTCATGTTAACAACCAGGCATTCCGGCATCCCTGGACCTCATATTCCTCACAGCCGCTGCCCTACAGTTTCAGCTCACGGATTCAGACACTGTAGGCAGCGGCAGCTCCAGTGACAGAACTGGAATGAAAGATCGCTGTTAATCCTATAAGCAGGAGAGGTCGTGGACGGGTCGGGGCTACCCACCACGACAGGCCATAAGCTGGGATTGCCTCCCACGTTCCATCAAGATGATAACGAGGGCCCATCGGACCGATTTACGACTTGTGTAGGGCAGGTCCTTACAACATGAACCTCGCACTATAAACAGCTCTGTCCGTTCAGAGAACAGCAGGTTCTCTCGCATTATTTATTAGTGCTAAAATGTAAATAAATCCATAGGGCAAAGAACTGTAGCATCATGTTACATCCCTAACGTATAGTCCCTGATGGCTATTATGACAATGCTAACACAAGTGCTCTCTCTCTCCCTCTCACCATCACTCTCTTCCTAACCATGACTGTAACACGGGCTAATCCCTGACAGCTGTTCATTGTTCTTCCACCTAAATTGGAGGTTGTGTTGGGTGGAGGGGTGGGGGGAGCGGGGGGCGATCTCATTTCATTTTCATCCTTGCAGTGCCAGCCTCTGTGTCCTCACGTATGTGTGTATGCCAGACAATACCCATACTGCTGGCTTCCACTGTTCCAACGCACCAAATTATTTCGAATGACGCACAAAGGATTCAGACTCTGGCTTAAGATGGCGTACAGGGTCGCTAGGTTGTATAGCTAGACGGGTAACAAAAGAGGCATGAATCAATGGGAAGGGATGTGCAAAAGTCCATTTCTATACCTTAAAAGGCACATTTGCCTACAGCTAAGGGTACAACTGGCAGACCCTTGAGGGTACAGCCCCAGTGACAAGTATTGTACTCTCGCGTGGCAGTGTAGCAGTTGAGTTGAGGTGTTGAGTTGATGATGCTGCACCTACACAGTAATGGTTGTGATTTACTCCCCAGGCCAATAATACACAAAATAAAAACAGATTAAATACAAGACAGATCCTCCAATCCCATAAATCATATTTGTGCCACCCTATTTGATTGTTGTAAGTGGTTGATTGTTATTGGTCAATTTTAAGTGAGTTACTATTGGACTGCTGCCATGGTATTAATAACTCAAAGTGAATGGCTGTTTCACCAGTAATTTATACAAGGCACACTTTACGTCGGACTATTGCAGTGGCACGGTAATTCATTGCTACAGTCATGTCCTTGTAAACCTGTCATCAACACAAGTCGATGGGACATGGTTCATATACACTGCACTACTTAGTATGGTGTTAACATCCGAGTGGTAACACACGTTGCATAAGCCCTTTATGAGCTGTATGCATAAATACAACTGTCGTTGTCCAGGTTAACGTCAGTTTTGGATTTTTAGCATTCCTCTGTCGGCCAGGAGATCGGAGCCAAAAGCATTAATTTGCTTTAATTTCATCCGGCTACCTTACAGGGCCCTGCTCTGCTTCTGTAGAGGATCCAGGAACACTTTCATTCTTCGGTGTCGAACGTAAGCAAAGATGGTGAGGACGATATGCTAAGGTCCACTTCTGTCGGCTTCAATCATCTTGCACCCAAACCAGTCTTAACAGTGCTTCTCTGTCAACAAGCAATTACAGTATGGCCATAACTAAAGGAGATTAAAATGCCTATTGCTGAGGAGATCTGAAAATAATTAGCTTGATGGGTATCCTGTTAGTCATTTACTTTTTATACTGGTTATTATTGATTAATGTAATATAACTGTGAAGTTATAGCAAAGTAAAAGGTTTGTTTCCCAGTGCATAATGCTGGTGGCATTTTCTGTACAGGAATTAAAAGTTTAAAACTATTAAAAGCTTTTAGCAGTGGCTATGGTAAATCTCCCAAATGAAACTAAGAAAAATTATATTATTTCGAAAACCTGCTTGCTTCGTAGATACCTCATTTTTTTCTTTCCATGTCCCATTGTGAATAGTTTGTATGTCTCAGTGTCATTGACATTTTCTGCTGGAGAAATCTGGGTTAAGGGCCTTATGGTGGATGTCATAATGTCTTAAATGTCTGACTGGGAATGACGAGGACATGCAGTAAGGAGAGGCTCGACTAGGGTTATTTCGGTGCTGATGAGCTTCTTTCACAGAACAAACAGGCACAGTCTCAGCAGGGCACGGTCTCCCTGGTCGATAAATGACCAGGCCTGACTGGGGGGATGGAGACGGGGGCCTGAGAGAACGGGATGGGGGGGGGGGTGTTTCTCGGATTCGTTTCTCTTGTATTTTCGTTTTCCTCCGCATGGTCTTGTTTTCCGTCTGCAGTCGGTCCCTATCAGGGAGAGGCACGGTGTCACGGACAGTACAGCCGTCCGACACCCAAATACGCCAATCAAGGGCTGAGAGAGAGCCATGTCAGAGGAGCTCCTGGAAGAGCCGCCATCGATCGGCCCCCGCTACGCCGGGGGGCTCAGGCGGCGAAACCCGATCGCGTCTCCTTCGTTAGGACGAGTTCCTGGTCAACAGCGGGGGGGACGAAAGACTCATGGTTATGCAGATGAGCCGAAACCTGAGTACCTGTCCCGAGAGCAGCTATCCCAGGAATGATAAAAAGTGCGTCTTCCTCCCCTCTTATTTCTCATCTTCCACTTGCCTGTTCTACTCCCCCTCCCCCCCCCCAACCCCCATAAAGATTTTCTTGCAAGATCCCGTTCCTTCTACACTTCGCGCAGGAACCGAAGACGCTGAAATCTCTTGCGAGCCTCATTCGTCTGTCTCTTTACGTCAAATTCCTTTTCTCTTGAATGCTCGTTGACCGTTGTTCCACTCCATCGCCAAAATATCGCTGTGATGATACGCGCCAGACTACTACCAAAATACGGGTGCAAATTCTTGGATGGTAAGCAAGTAGCAGTGAGGTAAGACAGCCTTCACCCCCCATGTATATTTTTGTGTCATGAGAACCAGTGCCTGAGCAGATTAGCGATGACTGCAGGAGATCGCAGGGCGCTGGACTTCATCACATGGGTCTCCATGAGACATACAGGTCTTTGGAGAAACCACTAACCAACACAGAGAAGTCATGCAAAATCAAAAAGTACTGGAGGTGCACTATTTATATACAATATACAGTCGGGGAGAAAACAGATCATATTTATAGCTAAATCCGTTGCTGGTCTCCTAAAGTTTCCTGTAGATATTGTTGACGACTTTGATTTATTGAAGTCTATGTAACTCACCTCTTTCTCCATTTTCTAAACAGCCTGAAAATAATCACTTCCAGCGATATGGCGAGGGAAGGGGCAGGGTGGGGCTACCCCCCATCTTGGGAAAGTGTCAGGTGACCCCACTTATCCATAATCTATTTGTTTCACCTCCCCTTCTTTCCTGGCAGTTTTTGCATGCGTTCGAATTCTTTTGCTTCCCCTTGTAGCTCAAACGACTGGCACAGAAGCTAAACTGAGTGGATTCCCCCCCCCCCCCAATACCATAACCTCAACAAAACGCAACAGCAAAGCCAGTCTGCTGTCAAATCCTCGAAGGCTTTTGTCACACGTGCATATTGTGATGCACGTGATTCACCATGGCCATGCTAAAGAAAAAGATACAAATACTTCATGTTTCATATATCCCAACATTGTGAAAACCATTTGAAAGTATGTGGACCAGGACTATAAGTTTGCGGGGTTTGTATCCCCAATATAACAGCCTTGTACAGTAAAGAACACTATTAAATACAGGCATTAAATACAGGAACTCTATTTTGGGACAATAATACCAAGTGGTACATTTCAAAGCCTCAAAGCATTTAAAGTCAGTCTCAATATTAAAATCATTTCCGTAACTTTACAGTTTGCTAGTTGTCCACCCAGAGCCATTATAACACTTGCTGTCTACGTCTGACCTTTGCTTGAAATGACTGAAGCAGTTCATGTTTGCTAATGGCTGAATGTCTCCTTTATAAAATGATTAATTCTCAGTAATTCAGATGGAAACAATGATGTTGCAGATTCCAGCATTATCCTGCTAATATCGTGCTGGATGTTTTGACTCATTTGTCAACCAGTGAAAAAAACAGGAATAGAATATCAGGAGTGGGAATGTAAGTGAGTAAAGTGTGAGAAGGACCCAGAAAGCATACTGCAGTAAAATAACAGATAATAAATATATCTACAGTACTTGACAGCATTCGATAGTGATATTCAAGAGTCTAAAATCAGGTTTTGAAATGCTCACTGAAAATAGAGCACTGGGATGCACTGTGTTCTTCATCATTTCTGACAGCTGGAAACACACAAACAAAACAAAAAGAGTCTATATGATATTTTTCCTCATCAGCCACTTTGCATATTTTGATAAGTTGTTGTTTATACCATACAACACTGAGACAACAACCCGCACAGTTCAGTAAGCCTGACCCCCCCCAATTAGCACAAATAAATCGCTAACAGTTTCAGCGGCAGTGAGGAATTACACATGACATTTTTCAAATTATTGTTTTAACAACAATAAACAAAAATGACCATAAAAAGCGGTGTTTTTGTTCATTCTGTTGCTTTGGCATCGCCTCACAAAGACTGTTGGAGTTCTCTGACCAAGTTTCTAAGCTTTGACGCTTTAGCAGCGCGCAGAGAGTACACTGAACGCAACGACCCCCAAATTGAATTGACCCCAAGTAACCAGTGAGCTCATGTTGGTGGGAGGGAGCCCCTGAAGGAGTTAACATCGGTCGGGGACTCGCGTGGTGACAGATGGAGGAACTGTCCACCGTGTGTAGGAGTTCCTTACCCACACCGTTGTCTGCGCTTTGCCCTTAATTCAATTGCCCTTCGCTTTGATTGCGTGGCTTATTCACCATATCCTGCTCGGCCCCCCGTCATTGGCGACTTCCTGTAATTGTCCTCTACCCCAGATGGGAAAATGCACAGCATTTACAGCAAGATGCGGGGCTCGCATTGTGAGTGCGCGCAAGGGGGTGGAATGCAGCCTCGCATTAATGGCGGCTACTCATAGCAGTAGGTAATTTTTCATATTTCCTTGCCTCCACCTGCTGCCCCGCTTTCAATTCCGGTACAAAAGTCCAGAATCATTAACCTGCCTAGTAGTCAGGCAGGGAAACAGTGTTGGATTGAAGTGGGTGTATTTCCTCCTTGATGTAGGACCCCTAGCAGGCCCATTCAGCTTCTGCATTAAAACCGAATGGCATCACATCACCGACCGCGCTGCCCATTGACGTACTGTATTCTTGATTGTACCAGGACAAGCTGCAAACCATTAATAGAATAAGTCATATATGGTTATCAAATATGTAAAAACAGAAACCTCACAATGACCTCCAGTCCCTTTTGGGACACAAAGCCATCAGTCAGTAGTTTGAAGCATTTTGGATCATATTTGGGAGTCATAAACATAGACGATTATGACGTATGAACGAGAACAATGGAATGAAACTGATAATTATGCATAAATACTTAAGCTCTATAAACAAAGGAATTATTGGAAGACAAAAATAGAGGCTCTGCTGCAAAAACAGTACAGCCACATTCAAAGATCTATTTCTACACCCCTGTTCCATTCCAATTTTCACTTTGGTAGATGAAGTAGCTTTGGAAGTAGAAGATAGCGCCCAGGACCAATAGGATTCACTGCCACGTGTCACACAGGTATCCAGACTTCAGAGACTCTGCTGTGTGCAACATCACTGTTGACAAGAGGCTGTGCTGCTAGGTCATCAGTGCTCATGTCAGCCTCCCCCAGGGGTAACCGTGATAAGGTCCTCTATCCAGGCCCCACAAGGATGTAAATATGTCTCCACATAGTCTGTCTTTCTTCTCCCTGAAGAGCCCAGTGTCGATGGCAATCCTACATTGTCCCATGAACGCTGAACAGGTATATTCTACTTACAAATCACTAACTGCGATTCTTCTAATGGACCATGTTTTCTGACCTCTCTGCTCCACCAATATTAGACCAATCGGAATGAGAAGCAGCCATTTCAGCCTCCTTTCCATTAAGCACAAACTGAGCCTTTTATGAAATTAGACATGTGGATGGGTCAGCAGTTATTGTCACTGGAATAGTTCAGCACTCCATGAGTTATTGCAGACAAGTCAATAGGTATCAACAGGTACAGACCATGCCACCGGAACTTGGCAGTCCTTCGGACTCCTCGATGTGGATTGGCGGGAAAAAGTAAAACAGGCCTGGCTTCACCAGAAACGTACCTGCTGATGCCACCAAAACCACATCTGTAATAGGATGTCACTGAGACACCAGTGTGAGACCTTCATGGGACAGTGGTGGATCCAGACAACACTTCCATCCTCTTTTAACTCTCTTTCTTCACCTCTCCTTCTTTTCTATCCCGCCCACTGTCTCTCAAAACCGGCTGGTGCCCTTAGACTCTCACTGCACCGACTCTATCTCTCTCGCACTCGCTAATGGGCCGGCCAGGCCCCTCCCTCTGCCTCTGACTGGAGTGAGACGAGCCCCACGTCCCCAGGGTCCTGACTCGCTGCTAGGGTTCCACGCCTGCACGCCTGGCCGGGAGCACAAAGCTCCCACGCACCATCCAGGAGAAGAGTGGCAACAGATAGGGGAAGAGATAGACGGTCACAGTGGTCCAGTTCGCATCCCGTCAGTGTTGCGCCAGCGCTCCGTCTGCGCTCGCCCCATGGCCGCAGCCGTGGGTGGGCGGGCCCGCTGGGTCGCTCTGGCGCTGGTGACCTCCTGTCTGGCGCTGCAGGCTGCTTCCGGGTGCCCATCCACCTGCCAGTGCTCATCCATCACTCTCCTGTGCTCGGAGATCAACAGTGTGTCCACCGTCCCGTCGTTGGGACCACAGGAGAGCGATAACATCACCGACATGTGAGTTCACCTGCCTTACCTCTTCGTCGCAGTCACAGGCACTACTTTCCCAGAAAGCCGTTTTATTGACCCCCTGCCTTGGGTGAAGAGTAGTACTTCAACATAAGTATGGCCTCACTAACTGTGTTGTGTTATTGCTGTTGAATTGGGTTATAAAGTAAAGGACAGATCAGCATTTTGCCAAGAGTGTCTCCTAGTTTTTTCGACCAGTGACCAGCTTTTTGACTCCGTTGCTTGCGTTGTAATTTTTTGCGGATGACTATTTAATTAATTACTTAATAATGCTTGTCTCAGTTTCATTATGGTACCGACTGACAAAAAATAACAAGCTACAAAAAGGAGTTATATAAAGAGCTGTTGATTTAAGTGCCTAAATGTGTATTTCGTTCATAGATAGCAATGAATAATTTAAGCAATGAGTGCAGAAAATTTTAATTCACAAGTATCTCCATCCACTAGTTTTCTGAAATTGCTTGTCCAAGTCAGGGTTGGGGGGAATAGGAATCCCTGTATATATATATATATATATACCGTTGGTATAGTGGGTCTGTTATATATTTTTCCTGACTTATATTACAGTTTTGTTTGTAAGGATGCCTGGAATATTTTTTAATTTCTACAGGTATTTCCAAGATGGTGAATAACCATTCTTTAGAAATGTACTTATTTAGATGTTAGAAAAACTTGCTGGCAAATGAAGACAAGGGTTAATAGAAGCAATGAATGGCAGATATTTGAAAATTGAAAATTACACATATCAAAACCCACAAGCAGGAATTTCACTGCAGAGAAACAAAGACATGCATGTGTGAGTGTTTGTGTAAATGCAGAAGCACAGAATGCTGTTTTCCCATAAAAACCAACAATGCTCATTTAATGTAAAAAGGCTATAATCAAGCACCAAATTTACAAGGATACATAGCAGCCAGTCCTGTTGATGATGTCCATAACTATTGATACCTAATGAGTAATAGACCACGTTTCCAGTCAGCTCCACGCACTCAACAGGAATCGTGTTCGATAACTTCTAAGAATAGCGTGGCTAATGATGATTGGGGGATTTCAAACACGGGTGACAATGATACCGCAGCGCCGATTACAAGCGCTTCTTTCCATTGTAAGTACTAAATATCTGTATTACCAAGTGATTTCTAAGGGGAGTTTTGGGGGAAAGAGTGTGACCAGGTCAAATATCCCACGCAAGCACCATAAAGCAGTCTGCACAAATGACACGTATTGCACCATAGAAGAAATAATAAGAAACTAGTTCGACATTTAAAACACCTTCCTAAAGTCAAACTATAAACGCACACATACGGGACTGTCCTGGTTAGGGTGCTTCATTTTGGACTCCCGGCCGCCTTGGCAGTAAACGGGAGAGCGCCGGATTGCCCTTTTAGTGAGACAGACCGAGTGGAACTGGCTGGGAGCACAGAAAACAAAACAAAACACAGTTTATTCGGCTGCGCAAATACGGATAATGCCGCGATTAGGGTATCGAGTTACAAATGCAATGCTGTAAATTGCAAATTGACGATAAATGACAAATCACCCATTTACTTCTATTGAATAAGTCTTGGTACTTTGTGGCAAACCGATCTTCTTCTTCGCCGAATTACAAACGAATGCATTTGTTGGACTCCTATCTGCACTTATGCCATTGCTGGGGTAGCAAATTGTGGAGCAAATAAAAGAAAATGGGATAAGCGACTCTCAGTATCAACTGGACTCTTTGGCAAACGATGTTTTATCTTAGATTAATTACAAATGATTGGTAGGAGCACGTCCCACGTCTTTTCTCACTCTTCCCCAGACTACACAATTACTGGTCTCTAACTGAATTTCGAAATTCAACAAGTCAAAAGCATTTTAAAATGTTAGTAAAAGAAGAAAAGCCTGTTGGAAAAAAAAACACACCAACATAGCTCGTTACCAGCATGACCAGCATAATGCATGCTGGTCATACCAGCATATGTCGTGTTCTGGTGCTGGCGGACAAGCATCATTAATGAAATATTGTTGGCGGACCAACTTGATCTGCAGCTACACCAGCATCACACCTGCACTTGGAAATCATACTGGTCTATGATGTTTTTTTCAGTAGGGAAGCACGTCCGTAAATTATATTTTCACATGGTAAAAGCTACGTGACATTTCAGGTGGGCGGCTGTAGACTATTTACAAGAATAACGCGCGCCAAATGCACGAGGTCTCCGTTTAGCATTTTTCTGCTGAATTGTTTAGTTGCACTGGCTGCTTTAATTAGAAAGTCAGATCTCCATAGAATGTGGATTATTGATTCAAAATCTGTATCCTTTTCTCACCAATGGCAATACCTACTCATTGTCAACTGCAGCGCCAATTAAATACAATAGAAAAAGAACGGTAGTAGTCAAATATTTCTCGATAGATCACATCAGTATACCTTTATCTAAGCTTAAAAAATCCAAGTTTTATTAAAAAATGTTGTGTAAACAGGGACTAATCTATAAAACATTAAATGCCTGTAAATATTTATGTTACAAAAGTAATAGTTGAGGATAGGGTTATAGCTTAATTGATGGAATTAAAAAAAAAACGTTTTATTCACTTGTGCGTGTCTGTGCATATGTGCGTCTACAGGTTCGTTAAAGTGGGAAAATGACTGGATTTGTCTGGCCTGGGGGCCCCAGTATGATATGCTTTCATGGAGCCCAAAATCAATAGCAACACCCCGGCCTTCAGATGTGGTAGATGGTCATTCAGTTCAGTCTCTGATTTGTGGTAATGTTTTTGAATGGAATGTGACGTTCTTCTGTGTTTTCTCATTTTTTCTCCTGTATGTCAGCTACATCGAATACCAAGCCAACCTGGAGAACTTGACTGAATCAGACCTTACCAGTTACAAAGAGCTGAAGAACTTGTAAGCTCTGTTGCATTTAAACAAACTGCTGCATTTAAAAGAGCCATGCATGTTTTGTCCTGTGATTTGTGACAGCTCAAAATATTTACCTTTACAATAGCTCACTGTTCATTTAGTTTTAAATGGAATGATTGAACTTATATTGGACACATTATGGAATATTTTGCACACTTTAGATGTAGTTCTACAGCGTATCAGACACCCTAGCAGTGTGTCCAGCATGACCGCTCACAAAGCATGATGGGAAAATCACTGGCGGTTCTTATGTACAGTAGTAGTCTGCAAAAAAACATCGTGTTCTGGCAGAACTTTAATGAATATTCATGAAGGTCATGCGTGATGCTGTATGATGTTGAATGACTGTCAGCATGATGTCATGGTCATCATTCTAAAGCTAATGGTGATCTTTTTGGTTCAGAGATTAAATTAATATTTTAAAATATTCTACTCATTGAAGCCTTGCATAGAGCCTTACTATTTAATTCATTATGACCTTCCTAATGTTACTTGGCTAGATTTAACCCATAAAACATTTTGATCTGAATGCCATATGCATTCATACTCATAGATCTTCAGAAGCCTAAATAAGGCATAAAATATGCATTTTGCATTTCAATGTAAATACATTCAATGCAATAACAATCAACCTATTGTGTTCGCTGGATCTAATTTTCTAAATCAGTTTCTTTCTTGACTGAGAGAGATTTTCCAGAATGAAATATCGTGTACATCTTTTATTCCGTGACCTCTTCAGCTGTATGAACAAAGCCAGTTGTTCACTTGTTCCAGCTTGCGGTCGGCCTATCGATCAAGGCGTGAAAAAACACACCCACCTACACAGATGAATGCATTTGGATGAATTCATATGTAACAGGAGGACGTTTCCCACAATATCCATTTTTCGCTCCCTGTTCTCCTCTCCTAGGACGATCAACCATTGCGGACTGGTGCACATTTCAGAGAGGGCATTTCAATACAACCCCAAACTCCAGTATGTGTAAGTATCATTACCAGTATCATTCAGCTTTTATGCTGGATTCCTCTTTAGACCATTGGTTACGTCATAGCAATTAAAATACCTCTTTCCTTTCGATGTCTATTTAGTTGCTTACCGGACATTTTTATCCAGTCACACTTGCAATTTTCCCCCTGTATGCAGCTGGATGTTTTACTGGAACATTTCAGGTTAAGAACCTTTTCCTCAATGTTCATTACAGCAATGCATCTCCTGGGACCTGAACCATCAACGTTTGGGTTAAGAGTTTATGTTCTTTACCGAACCATTACGCAGCTGTACCCTTTCCAGTAGAGCATTCCAACCTGTGTTGTTTCAAGGTTTTTTGGGGGCGATTGAAGTTAAAATTGCATTGCTTTGCAAAATTTACATGAGCTTGTAGCAGTAAGTAATTACTTGAATTGGACCAGCTGTCAGATTGGACTCGGTCCTTATATGGAGGTTAATTGGGATTCATTCTCTTCCAAAGTTCTTCAAACTCTCCATAATTTAGCGAGTAATGTTTATAAGATCATGAAATTATGCTATCTTAGATCTGCTTCATGGTGATCAAATCCCTCTCATGTTTTAGCTACCTATCTCTATCTCTTTTCTCAGAGGACCACTCTGTCAACTCTTGACACACATTCTCTTTACAGATAATCCCAATAAATAAAGTTTCTCATTTTATCTCGTGATCCTCCACGAAGGAAGTCAGGAAGTAACGGACACCTTAGTGACCTTGTGGTCTGGTGTCACCCCACTGTGACCGAAATCCCTTTCTCGTCCCTGGTCTTTGCACCACACGACACGGGAAGCTGTCATGGGTATGGGCTGGCATTTAAATGGCCGCTCCGCGATAAACATTCGCCTTTGACTTGTTCTCTGGATGTTGATCGACTGATAGACTTGCGCATAATAAATAGTCCGCGGGCACAGAAGCTCCATTATCACTGAATCAATAGACAGTGTCCTGCAAAAGATCTGCTCTTGGAAGCCAGGCTTCTGTCTTGCATGAGTTGTTGAGGTGGGAGTCGGTCTGAGGAAAGTCCCAGCTATGATGGAGTTCTGCTAGGGTGCAAACTCAGCTCCCATTTCTGTTTGTTCTTTGTGTTTCAAAGCCAGATATCTGGGTTAAACAGTAGGGTCACAGTAACGGCATGCAGTGCACATTGTCCTCTCTGCATGCGTGAACCTTAGACAGCCGTACAGCCCGAGGCAACAATGCTCTTTTGCGTATCTGCTGTTCCTCCTGAGCAGAGGTGGGTAGTTCAGGTCCAGAGAGTAAAAGTCCAAACCGAGATTTTGTTTCAACTAACCAGTTGTGTATAAAGAGTCACTGTTACAGAGGACAGGAGAGTGGTGGCCTAATCGTTAGGGATGCGTGCTTGTGATTTAAACGTTGCTGCTTTGAATCCTTGAACAACAGGGTACCACTTTGGTACCTTGAGTAAGGTACTGCCCCCCACACTAGAATCCCTAGGCACTAAATAATGCCTGCCGACTATGATGTCACATATGGGATTAATGAGGGATGCATTTTGTTGTTGTGTCATCAATGACAATTAATCACTTTTACGTGCCCCCCTAGTTGGCTGAAAGAAAATCTTAGTCTGGGTTTTTACTCTCTGCACCTGAACTAGCCAGCTCTGCTCCTATGCACAGGGCAAGGTGGCACGGTGTGATACTGACATTGGCCCTGTGCTCTCTGCGGCTTCTCGCTAAATCGTCCCGATGATGTATGAGCCCCAAACGGCTGGCCTATCCTGTATGCACTTCTGAGAGCAAGGAAAACAAACCATTGACCCCTGTTGCCCCTGCATTAAACCTGCCAACATGGCTCTGTGTCAGCCTTCCTGCCACATTCCCAGGTGGCATCTACTGTTCTCTCCTCTGCTCGCGGTTCGGCCACAATGCACAGAAAGCACAGGGCTGCCCTGGATGTGCGATCAGTCGCTTTGCTATAAAGAGAACCACAGATCACCGATAACAAAATAAAAGATGCTGGAGGCGTTGCTGGCTTCCTCTGTCAGCTTTCGCTTCCGGGCACTGCGGACCGATATGGCGAGAACAGTGATGGTTAGTTCCAAAGTAACCTTTCGGGAGGATCCCTCTGGTCAGGACGGGCCAACAGAAAGGGGAGAGGCAGAGATGGGGCTGGAATAATGCAGCTATTTGGTGCAAAGTTTCCTTTTCCAGGGTTTCCGGAGATTGGCCAGGGAGGGTGTCAGTCAAGACATAAAGAAATACAACCTATAAAAAGCTGTATTACCAACAGCTTTAAATATTTGAATTCTTGTGTTGGCATTCGGGAATACTCCTTATAACTGTACAGATGAATCTCATGCATAATGGGAGTCAGTACAGGCTTCCTGGAAGCAAGGCAGAGCAGAAAGCATCATTTTACACTTGACATAAACGAGGGACAAATTGAGCAAATCTACAAAAAGAACAGCAGTCACCTGACTCTTCCCCCAGCGTTGCCCCCCCCCCTCCATACCTGTGTTCTGCCTAATTGTTCAAAACTTTAACCACACAACACGTGCTACAGCGGGGTAGCTGAATGCAGACTGACTGTATTAACTATTGTGACTGTATTTTCATGTGTCAGATGTCCTCTTTGTTAGATAAACTAGTTCATGCTACAACAGTACCATGTTTTTCATAGAGTTGTTTTGCTCCATTCTAATCCAGGAAATGGCTTGTCGGTGAATAATGTGTTTTTGCTTAGATTGGCTTGGGCAGTAGCAAGAATAACATTTCTTTAGGAGAGCAGCAGCTCCTAAGGACGTCATTAGCAGTCTTTTGCTAGCATAGAATGTAAACTCATTCTGTAAAATCGTATGACTGGGTATGATGAATAAATGAGGAAATGCCACTGCCCAGACTGAAACAAAGCCAGCAGTGTCAGCGGGTTATGTCTGCGTTCATTCGGGTCACGCTATCAGACAGGGCTTTCAACGGCTCTTCATTTAGATGCTCTGTTTGGGAGGATGCATTAGATAGAACGTTGCAGCCTATTTAGTAATTATATGTCTATTATTGCTCTTTGCCTGCAGTAACCTGGCATTCAATTCGCTGGAAGTCATCAGCTGGAGAGTCTTCCATTCCCTTCCCCTAATCAGCCTGTGAGTAAAAGCAATGGGACAGAAGGCGGGAGCATCAGTAGGTTGTGGGTTCCAGGCCCTGTGGGATCCAGGCCCTGTGGGATCCAGGCCTATGCTCTCTGCTGATTTCACCCTGATCTCCATGTAACAGTGTTCTGTATCAGATACATGTAAAATGAAAATTTATTGTAGATTGGGATACAAAAGGCTGTGGTACTGTGAGGTGACCTGTAACATTTCTTCTCCCTTTAGGATTTTGAAAGAAAACCCCCTCTCCTGCTCATGTGACATGTTTTGGCTAAAGCAGTGGGCAGCCTATGGGCGGGAAGATATTCTGAATCAGTCATTAAACTGCTCTGCAAATGGCCACCTCCGACTTCTGGAAGATGTGGTGCTGGAGAATTGCAGTGGGTGGAATTTGCTCTTACCTTTAAGGGGGCCCTGGTATGTTTTTCCCCCTTCCCTTTAGCGTGTTATATAGCTTTATGCACATCTAAACGGTCCGCTAAGTCTTATGGCCCAAAGTACACAGCAAAGGGAGTAACTCTCACCACAGAAACCACTTTTCTCTAACCTGCCCGAAATGCTTCATTGGAATTCCAGCTCTCACTTCCGTGACATGGTGAGGTCACCTGGTAACACAATCCTTATTGACCGTCTACCTGCAAGAATCTGTCTGCAGACTGCAAAACAGGGGCAGAACGTAGGGGCAAGCTGACCAGTTGGGCAAGCTGACTAATCATAGCACACTGGGCCTACTGAGGCTTTAATACAAGTTTGTAAATAGATGTGATTTCATTGAGCAAATTGTGCTGACATGTTCGGCTACGTCAGGCAGTGTGGTGCTAGTCTTTGAGTCTTGACTAAAACTCCTGCACAGGTTTCCCTGAGGTGTCCATACCTCCTTCCCACACCGTTCGGGAGGGCGGCAACTTGACCTTCGTCTGCCAGGCGATGGGACTCCCAACCCCGAAAATAAAGTGGCATACACAGCAGCTGCACTCCCCTTATGTGCTCCAGGTAAAAAGATATGAGGTAGAATGGGATGCGTGATTGGCTGTCAAATCCAGAGCCAAGAGACGTATATCCAATCAGTGTCAGTTTGTCATGCAACACATTCCCAGTCATAACAGCAGTCCAGTCTGGCTTAATGATGAGAAATGAGCTGTGCAGTACATCATGTAACTTTTGGCTGTTTTGTGCCATTTTTAAAGATATGATGCTTGTCTACTATACATACAACTAACAATGGACAGTGCATTCTCATATATCCTCAGAGATGTTTTCCTTTAAATTACATCACATTAGCACAAACAACATAAACTCCTTTTATTTATTTTGTTTTTAAAATAAGGAAAATTTGAAATATATAGATGCTTCCTGAATGATTTTTTTGTATAAATTGGGAGCCCTCTGTACAAGATTATCATTGTAAAATGCAGTAAATTAAATACAAACAACCCATAGAGAAAAACAGAGAAATGGATAAAGAATTAAGGCTGGGGCCGGAATTATATCTGTAAAATTGCTTGTAAATCTGGAATTCTTTAATGCTGTAACATCTGTTGCATAACAGTAAAATTATATGCAATATAATTATGTGACATTTAAGAGATGCTGTTCAGGGAGGTGCGGGGTGACTCCAGATGCCCTAATACCTGGTCCCATCTGCAGGAGAAGTCCAACGGGTCAAGCCTGGAGCTGGTCCTGCAGCTCACCAACGTCTCCTCCAGGGACAACCTGCACAACCTGACATGTGAGGCAGAGAACCAAGCCGGATCCGGGTCCAGCACCGTGTTGCTGGATATTCAGTGTGAGTGATGGATGGAGCCTCTGTGCACAGCGACTACAAGGGTTTAGCGGGGTTACAGTAGGGGGACAGCAGGGTTACAGCAAGGTTACAGCGGAGGTAGAACAGGGGTACAACAGGGGTGCTGCAGGGTTACAATAGGGGTACTGGAGGGGTACAGCAGGGATACAGTGGGGGTACAGCACGGGTATTACAGGGATACAGCGGGGTACAACAGGGTTACAGCTGGGGTATAGTAGGGGTATAGCAGGAGTACAATGTGGGTACAGCAGGGGTATAGTAGGGGTACAGCAGAAGTACAATGTGGGTACAGCAGGAGTACAGTGCGGATACAGCAGGATTACAATGTAGGTACAGTTGGAGCACAGAAAGGTTACAGCAGGGGTATAGAAGGGGTACAGCAGAAGTACAATGTGGGTATAGTAGGGGTATAGTAGGGGTACAGCAGGAGTACAATGTGGGTACAGCAGGAGTACAGTGTGGATACAGCAGGAGTACAGTGTAGGTACAGTAGGTGCACAGTAGGGTTACAGCAGGGGTATAGAAGGGGTACACAAGAGGTACGGTGTGGGTACAGCAGGGGTACAGTAGGGATACATCTCCCACTTGTCTTCATATTTCCATTACTGCTCACCTGCTACTTTGGAGCCTGTACTGCCTCTTCCTACATCTGGATTATGGATTATGGAGTGAAAGGACATTTTACAGCTGGAACCTGGTCATTTAAACGGGGTGCTAGATAGAAAAATATTAGAGAGAGAGAAAAAAGCTATTAAGAAGTCACTGAACCTGTAAAGAGTGTGGGTGGGTTTAGACCGTAAAACTTTTGAAAAGTCTTTCAAAGAGCTCCCCATGTTCCTGCCCTCATTTTATTCAGCTCTGCTATAATGTCACCTGTCTGCGGGATCTGCTGTGAGTTCTCTGGCAGTGTGAACTCAGAATCGGTGTCTGTAATGGCTGACAGGCTCGGGGGGTGACACAGCACATCTGTAATCTTATTTAGAGACAGAGGACACAAGGAACTTTCTGTACGATTCACAACTCTCAAGGTCAAAACATTTATTTTCTAGATCTGTTAATTAAAAAAAAGCACAGACAATGAGGCAAACTGACACCATTAAGGTTTCGGTGGTATTGACTGGCAGGAGTCATACTGCATGAACCGGAACTCCATGCTGTTATTTTTTTGTGGAATCATACTCTGGACTCAGACACGAGTCGAGCAGAAATGTTGACAAATCCCGTTTTATTTAAAAGGCATCATGTTCCATCAATTCTACTGTTTTTTTTTTTCAGCCCAGTAATCTAAATACATTCACCAACATGCTTTAATGATGATAGATGCCAGAGGGGCTGGATGGAAAGTAAACACATTATAGACCTCAGACAAATTGAGCACTTAGCATGCGTGTGTGTGCCTCTGTGTGTGTGCCGTGGGTTTGGAGGCCGGTGAAGGGCTTGGAGACCCAGATGCTAATTGGCGTGGTTAATGACAGCCACTAAAAGCACAGCTGTCCCCCTGTGTCAGTGCTGTCCCTGTCCTGAGCTGATCAGCATAAGCCCCATCCTCCTATCGGCAGTTGGATAGTTTGGCCTGCAGAAATGATACGGCAGACATGGCGCAGAGCAGAGATTGTTGAAGGATACATTGACAGTGTGTTCTGTGACAAAGCCTGATTAGTGATGAGGACTCAGTGTCAGGCCTGAGATTTCCTCATCCCTTTATTCTAAGGCAACACACTGAGATGAATGAGTTTAATGAGTATTAAAAGCAGTTTTGGGCATTTCAGGTCCAGAAGCTAGAAACCCAGCCCAGGATTTTGTTTCTATCAACCGGTTTAGCATAAAGTGTCACATTCATAGAGTACTCAAGTGGTCGGTAGAAACGAAATCCTGGTCTGGATTTGTAGCTTCTCGACTTGAAATGCCCAACGGCGATTTAAAGAATGAGGTTGGTGGAGATGAGGGCTAGACACTAGTCTGATGAAAACAATTAGCATCTGTCCATGTCAGCTAAACATGCTAGGTGTGAGAGTTCCATTCATTCGTTGGAAAAGGAAATGAGCGGTTTTTTTGAGACTGGATGCTTGGCCTGAAATGCTTTTAATGCACCTGCAGGCATTATTAAATTTTTTTAGAAATGAGATTTTGTATTTTGGGGAAATGTGTGTGTGCTTTGGTTCGCTAGTGCTTCAGGTATGCTAAATGTTTTGGGGAGATTTTGTTTGCAGTGTCTCTGTAAGAGCGGCGGCACGGTGGTGCAGTGGTTAGCACTGTTGCCTCACACCTCTGGGACCCGGGTTCGAGTCTCCGCCTGGGTCACGTGTGTGG